>JANHZU010006942.1:200874-222984 GCA_032468055.1 Acrochordus granulatus | reverse complement strand
TAGAGCTCTTCTGTGTATTCCTGCCATCTCTTCTTAATCTCTTCAGCTTCTGTTAGGTCCCTACCATTTTTGTCTTTCTCAACCTTGACAACCTTGTTGGCTCCCCTACTCCATATTTTGTTGGAACTTTAAATCTGTAGATTAATTTTTAACTTTGTTATTAATATTGTTTTTACTTTTTATGGGTTGTAAGCCACAAAAAAGTTTCTCTTCACAAGATTGGCAGCATACAATTTTATGAACGATTTCATAAAATAAAACTTTAAGATGTCTAGATTTAGATGAAGAAGTCTGAGAGGTGAAGTCCACACATCTTAAAGTTGCCAGCATTGAGAAACATTGATCTAGATCCTTTCAGCCAAGGATGTTATTATTTTGTCATTTCAACTACAGTGAGTGTAAAAGGATTTGGAACATATCTCTTTTCATTGAATAAGTTTGTTCTGAATACAATTCCCAAGGAAAAAAAATCAGCTGTTAGCCCAATCAACTGGGACCAAACTATTAGCAGATTCTTAAAATTAGTTCTTACTGTACATGTAAATTGTATTTTTTTCCCTTTGGGAAGAACTAGAGCATGATCCAAAAAGAGATACCTCAACCCAATTCCATATGCAGGAGGAGAATTACATTAGTATCTTCTACAAGGTTCATTTAACCTGATGAAATAATTTGTTTTAGAAATTTTTTCAAAGGAGCAGCAAAATCTCATGGATGGAATTCTCATCTGTGGAGTCTGTTAGTCTCACACTTATTTATTTACAATGCATCTAAGAAGTGCTTGTGAATATTTTGTCTTGTGTTGTGTCATCTGTCATCATCTGTCCATCCATCTGCAGCCTCCGTGGCTTCCCAAGATTTAATTTAATCCAAGTATATAATCATGGAAAATTCTTCTTACTGGGCTTTTTCAGTTATGGTGGCAATAATATAGAAGAAATACAGTATTGTATTTGTATTGTTCCCTCTTATCTTCCAAATCATAAAATAGGTTATAAAAATGAAACAATGTTTATTAATAGCTCAGAATCTCACAGAGTCTAGCCATCCACAGTAACTATTTCAGAAATTAAGCTGTATTGATTTTTTTTAATTATATATAAATAACTTACTAACTTTTTCACCATATCCCCAATACCTGGCTGCTATGGTATTTTTTGAACCTGGAAGCTTAGTTTTTGCAGATAAATGAAACTGGATGCAAGGGCCATTTTTAAAGCATTTGATGAATTTTATTATTGCATAAACATTGTACAAAAATAATCAAAAATAAAGATGCAAGAAGATATAAACAAAAATATATTGCAAAAAAAGAAGTGTTCTACTATGCATTCTTCCTCTGCTTTCACTTTACCCCCGTCACTATCTACTAATTAGTTATTTGTAGTTTGTTAAAACTTTATAGGTTGTTGCTTATACCCGTTTAAGGTTTTTTGGTTGTTCATTTAATCACTTTTTCTCTAATCAATTTCATGCTTTTCTTCAAAAACCTTATTCCAATATCTTAGCTTGCTGTGCTATATACTATATATTGTATATAAGAGATACATACTTGACTTCTGTTGTGAAAATTTTCAACAAATTGTGATACCTTTAATTTATTCTGTCTGGAATCATTCCTAATAAAACTATTTATAGTTTCAATTAAAATATTACCTTCAAAATTCTCTGAATTTTTGATGTATTCCTTTCTACTACTTTTGAATGTTTTTTCATGACCACTATCACTAATATGATAGAATATTCCTTCTTTGTCAAGGCATTTCCAGCATTTATTTTTATATGAATTCCAATAGTCATTGGACTCATTAGAGATTGTGATGAATCTGCATACAGATGGGAAGTTGAACAACTGGCCCTGTGGTGCAATCGAAGCAACTTAGATCTTAATACACTCAAAACTGTGGAGATGACAGTGAATTTTAGGAAGAGTCCTCCTATTTCACCCCCTGTTATAATATTCAGCAACAAAGTATCAGCAGTACAACCTTCAAGTTTATTGGCTCTATAATCTCTCAAAACTTGAAATGGACAGCTACCAAGGCACATCAGACGATGCACTTCCTCATCAACTCACAAAATTCAACCTGCCACAGTAGCTGCTGATTCAGTTCTACAGAGAAATAATTGAGTCTGTCCTTCAAACATCTATAATTGTCTGGTTTGGTGCAGCAACCATGCAGGACAGCTACAGACTCCAATGTATAATCAAAACTGTAGAAAGAATAATTGCAGCTAACCTGCCTTCCATGGAGGACCTGTATATTGAGGGGGTCAAGAAAAGGGTGGAGAAGATATCTGCAGACCCCTCTCACCTTGGAGACAACTTGTTTGAACCTCTTCCCTCTAGGCAGCACTACAGGGTTTTGCATACCAAAAACAACCAGACACAAGGACAATTTTTTCCCCTGTGCCATCATTCAGCTGAATACTTGACTCATTCTATATGGCATGACACAAAATGCAAAGAATTCTAAATTAACCCAGAGGTTCTGTCTGAGGTATATACATATTTATCAATAAATCGTGGTTCTAATTTAACACTTTTTAATATTCCCTTTCTACTGGCTGTATACTTTGGATGCACGCTTTACTGTTAAATAAGTTTGTTTATTTGTTTATGTTATTATTTTATTTACTGTTGTCTTGCAAGTATATTGAGAGCTGCTATATCAGAGTCAAATTCCTTGCATGTCTAACCATGTTTGGCCAATAAAGCATCTTATATAATAAATTATTTTGGTTTAATATGTGTTTCAAATTCTGTCTTCTCAAGGTCCCCCTTTTTTAATGTCATTTCTTATTTTTCCAGTTATGTGCAAATATATTAACCACAATAGGTCATTCTATCATAGAGTAATTATTGCTATATGTTTAATCTATTTCCTGATATATCCCAAATATACCATTTTGGTATTAATGAAACTTTACTGTAGTTGTTAAGTAAAAAGCATTTGATAAAGATGCTAATGGTAAGACCATTGGACTTATCCTTACTTTTAAAAGATTCTAGATTTTTAACAATTTGTTCTTGTTGTTCAGTCAGTAAGTTGTGTCCGACTCTCCATGACCCCATAGTTTGCCAGGCCTCCCTGTTCTCCACTTTCTTCTGGCATTTGCTCAAATTCATATGCATTGTGTCAATAATGCTATCTAAACATCTCATCCTCTGTCATCCCCTTTTCCTTTTGCCTTCAGTCTTTCCCAGCATGACAGTCTTTTCCAAGGAGTCCTCTCTTCACATTAGCTGACCAAAGTATTTGAGCTTCAGCTTCAGTATCTGGCCTTCCAATGAACAAATCAGGGTTGATTTCCTTTAGGATTGACTAGTTTGATCTCCTTGCAGTCCAAGGGACTCTCAAGAGTCTTCTCCAGCACCACAATTCAAGGACATCAATTCTTTGGTGCTCAGCCTTCTTTATGGTCCAACTCTCACAGCCATATGTCTATGAAGTTAATTGGTTAGGTCTGTTTCTTCTTCAACTGATACTCTACTATTCAAAATTCTATTTTGTTATCCACAAAAAATAACTTGCTCTGTACTATAGTCTACAATTAGGAAATGCTACTCTGCCTCTTTCTATTGAGTCTTGAAATATTTTTTCCCATTCCATATAAATCTATTAATAGGTCTTAGTTCTGCATATTTTTGTCTGCAGCTGGAATTTATGCTATATGGAGGTAATACATTCATTTTTATTATTACAGTGAACCCTGGACAAGAACCTTTAAACTTTTCAGTATTTCAGAGTTATTATTTTCAAATCAATACAAATAAGCAGAAGGTTACTTCCAGAGAATGTAGTAATTTCCCACTTCATACAGCTATGCAAACAAAAACAAACTTGGTTCTAGACTCCACAGAATGCAAGAAAAACATCTGGTGTGGACAAAATACACAATATAAGAGCATTACACTTCAAGACTTATTGCTTCCCCAGATGACAATGTTATTACAATACTACTGATGTTATAAGCACAATAAATTTGCTTAACCAAATCATTTTAAATGTTTTTAATGGTAGTGCTTCTTTAGTGGAAGTTTTATGTTCTCTAGTATTCAGAAAAACTTTTTCTGGTATTTGATGAAGTGTCATCAGTAATGCCCAGGACATCATAAGTAAATAAATTATTTCTGGGGGTTGTTTGTGTGTATTTGGTTTTGTTGAAGGACACATTTTCTTGGACTTTGACCTTTAGGATGTGATTACAGCATGAAGTGTATTCCTGGGTCTAGAGGATTCCCACCAGGGAATTATAAGGAAACCTGTACATCTCTTTGACTGCTACTAGTCTAAGAGTAGAGATAAACTGGGTTTTTGCCTATCTGTAGCTGATGAAAAAATATGCTGATAAATCTTTGAAAGTACACCTGTGACATCCAATAGCACATCTGAGGTGCTATCACTAGACAAGAGCCTTTTTAAATTAAATGGAGGTTCCACTACAGGTTTCTTTAATGGGTAAAAGATAAAGGAGACCCTGCCAGTCGTGACTGACTCTAGGGTGCAGTGCTCATCCCTGTTTCCGAGCTGAAGACCCAGTGTTCATCCTGGGACGGCTCCGTGATCGGCTCCGTGACAGCTGGCATGACTGGACGCCTAAGGTGCACGAACACTGTTACTTTCCCGCCGGAAGGGGCGGTACCTATCTGTCTACTCACGCTCGCGTCCTTTCGAACTGCTAGGTGGGCGGGAGCTGGGGCGGAACAGCAGGAGCTTGCCCTGCTGTGCGGCAACGCTGGGTCACGATCCCAGGCCGCCAACCTTCCAGCCAGCAAGCCAAGCTCTTCACCAGTTGCGCCACCACGCCCCCTTCTTGAATGGCAAATTGCTCATATTCATTTTGTTTGCTGGTGGCTTTTAGTTCTATGCCTAACTAAGTCTACCTTTCTGATGACTGGGGTATGATGATGCCCATAGAAGAGTAAATATATATGGGTGGACACGCAGTTGGAAATACAGCACAATGCAAAACAGATGAAGGGAAGCATAATCTCTGATCATAGTTCCAGTTATTCTGCCAGATGGAAAGTTTCTGACAAACTTATTGGCCTGCCTTTTCACACATTCATGTGGCTCTTGAATGCAAGTTTGGTGCAATAATTATTAAATCTCTGTTGCCAAAGTTTAATCATGGATAGACAGCTAAACTGGTTTATGTCAGGAAAGAAGTGAGAAGAGTTTATTTTCCCCAGCCAGATGCTTAAATAGTATCAGTATAGGCTGAAAGCTTGGGGGTGGGAAGTAGCATAACATTACATCTCCTTCCCTTTGCTTTCTACACAATTGTGAAGCAATCTGATATGTTTATATCTTATGTTGGGCTCCTGGATCAATTTGAGTATGTTGCTACTTTACTGTATACTATTTGAAATATTTATTTACGCTACTTATCTCCTGTCTGAATTGACAAAGGTGATCCAGGGGTTTTGCTGAATAGAATTGTCCTAAGGATTAATATCCATATCATGACAAACAGTTTGGAGTAGCCTAGGAATTCATAGTCATTATAAGGCCCCAATTCTGTTCATCTTTAGGAAATGCATTAAGACCTGGGGGGGTTTTGGTCCAGGTGGGCAAATTCCCCTATTGGTTATTTTTATTATTGTGTCTGGATGCTATTTTATATGTTATATTACTTGAGGGACTGCCTTTCCTCAATTACATGTATCCATCCTATTAGGTCTGGCAGGAGAGGCAAGCTATGAGTCCCATCTGCTTAAGAGTTCCATCTGGCAGGACCCAGGAAGAGAGCCTTTTCTATTGGAATGTCATCTCCCTGGAGATCAGATTGGCCCCAATCCCTATTGGCATTTTGTTAGGCCTTAGAGATTTGGTTTTGCCATCTGCTTGGGGACCCGAATGTGTGATAAACCTGATCTGTGACTATTTTGCTAGTTGTTGACTTTTGGTGTACCCTGGTTATAGTTTATGTCATTAATTTTTTTATAGTGTCTGTGTGTGGTGTGTACATTGTATTGTATTGTATTTGTTGTTGCATTTCTTGGTTTGGCTTTAATTGATCTAAGCCACCCAAAGTCATATATTTGAGATGGATAACTATACAAATTGCAATAATTCTAAATAAATATTTGGATGTTATTAACTTATTATTAGATTTTTTTTATCCTGCTTTATTTATTGTTTGTTTTTCTTGGATGCCCCCAAGTCAAATCTAGTAAATGTAAATAAATAATAAACATAATTTGCTGAAAATGTAGGCCACCCACAAGATTCAGTGAAGTCCAGTTTTTTAGTATATGTTATTTAAAAAGTTGAAAGACAGCTGAAATGCAAATTCAGAATTCATAACAAATATAATTAAGCACATTAAAATCCTTTTACAAGAGTACTGTACAGAATCTCTACCTCTCTACTGTTAAGGTCCCATTATACATATAAACTTTTCTGACTGAAAGGAACTTTTGCTATCTCTTTGTTGTTTTTTTAAATGGGAACAATATTGGAATAATCCAAGTACTACTTTGTAAAGAAAAAAGCTGAACTGAACTGCTGCATGTATTTATTTATGTTCTGCAATTTACTAAAGATACAAACCAGCCAGAATTAAACATCTAAAACCAATTGAACATGGAGCTAAGAATGACAAAGAAGTGGCTCTGTCAGCATATCTAAGCTTTTAACTTCATGCTGGCCAATTCTGAAGGCAACAATCAAGTGTGCTAGACGAGCTTCAACATGACAGGATTTCAACATCTACAGTGTTCCCATTCAGGTCCTTCTATGTAACACTGAGTTTCGAGATTTTCCAATAACTGATTTTTCTCTCAACTTCATTGAAATATCTTTGTGTGAGATTTAATGATATGCTTATGTTTAATAAGTTTTAAAAGTTATAATATAAGGTTAATATTCAATTATGTTTAATCTAGACAAACTGTTTTCCTCCCTCCCTCTCCTCCACTGATTTTGCAATCCAAAGTATCTCACTATAATCAACTCCCCAAAGCTTACTACTAATTTTATTATTTAACAAATAACTCCTAAGAACTTTGGCCACTTCACAATTTAAAAAGTAATACTATCACAAAAGAAAAAAATCATCTTAAGCTTGAAGACAGACATATGAACAAAAAAATAACCAAAAGAGGCTCAATCATTGCCCTGACCCAAGGCCTTGGAGAGTAGAAAATTCTTTACATTCAAATCCTGAACATCAGGGTGAGAGCCAAATGGACAGAATATTTGGACTGCTTTTTCTTTCTTTAGAAATAAAGGCAGAAAACCATAAGCTTCAAAGTAATAGCCATTAAGTATATTTTTATTAAAAAAATAAAACTCAATTGAGTACTTCTTTGTTCCTTATCCCATTGTGACCTGTTCGATGATTCCAGAAAATATTTTATCAAAATTAATACTATTAGATACTAATTCTTTATACTATTTCATAGGAATTGGATCAAATGGAATGTCTGTCTGTCTTGCATACCTCAGAAGTTCAAAAAAGACTCCTGGCAGTTAATAAGTATAATCACCACAAAGTACACTGAGGGAAACAATGTTTAGCAACTAATATACATAATCATTCATTTTCTTCATTGTTTCTATTCTCAGGGAGTATACATGCGTGTGCACACATTCTTTACTGTGGATTTTTTTTTATTTCTAAATCATTTCATGTACTAATATGGAAAGCATGTATTTCTAGATTCCAAGAAAAATGACTTTTTTAAAAAAACAATGTTGAAAAGCAATATTGGAGAAATTGTAGTTGACTTATGTGAGCACCTTGCATATAACTATAAATCTCTTATTCATTTACCAAAAGCCAAATGCATCTCTTTTTTACAGTAACTTGAAGGCTATAAGTAGATCTGTTGTCTTTTTCTGACCTACAGTGTCCTTTTTGTAGTGTAATCTCCATGAGTGACCTCTAGCATGTTTACTCGGGTACAAGGGAGGAGAAAGTGTAGGCAAGGCTGATACCCCTTCACAGGCTCAGAGTAAATGACAAATGACACTTTCCCTTTGTGAACCTCAAGATTTTTGTTGACTTATTTGGCAGCTTTTGTTGAGTCCTTAGAAATGGCCTGTGGCTGAGGCCTATTCTACCAATTTCCACGCTCCATCTGTGGTATCCATCAGCAGGGCCTTTTACTCCCATTCAGGGCTCTGACACCTGCCTAGCAGGATGCAGGAGACACAAAGAAAATTGAAGTGGATGAGAAAATTGGGGTGGGGGGATAAGGGAAGGTTGAACTGGATGCTCTGTAGGGGTTAATCCATGTCTCTTCAGTCTAGAGACTTCAGCACCTGGAACTTCTTTTATACCCTGGAGGGAAATCAGTGAAGTTTTAAAATGTTAAATATATGACCTTAACATTTAAGAAAAAAACCCTCCAGGGGGAAAAAAGGATTGCAATTGGCACAAACTCACTTCAGGACCTTTCCAATAAATCACAAGGGGACCAGAAAGCAATGTGGCTGTAGAGGATTTGAGATTTTTTTTTTTAATGATCCTTGTTTGTCTTAACCAAAAGGTTTCACCAGCTGCTATCTTAAGTAAGGGGGGGAACCAAGAGGCATATTTTATTGCCACTGCAGCGATGAGAAAACAGATTAGCTTCTGGACATTTTTATGGTCCAAGAATTTAAGAAAACATTCCCACTGGAATCCTTACCATAATTAAGATTCAAGAGCTGATTCTCATCACTCTACTTCTCAGCACAGACATTGCCACTTTAACTTTTTCCTCACTATCTTTTCTTTCCCTCTTTCTCTGCTTCTAGCCCTCACTGTCACCTCCCACCAGTAATATTGTTTCATTCCTCTCTTCTGTTCCTTTCAAAGTTCAGATTCACAGCAAGAGATCATTAAAAAGAAAATAAACCCCTGCCAAGTCTGATCTAATCAAAATTGTACAGATAAATTCTGACACTTAGCAACTCCCTAAGTGCTCAAAATCCGAGGAGGAATGTACAGATTACTTATGAATATGGAAGGCAGCAGGAGAGAAGTTCAGAAGGTCTAATGTCAGTGGGTAGCCACCTGTGCATTGTGTCAAACAATCCCAGTACATGATAGTGCATTTGATTAAGACAAGGATCTAGCCTACCAAGGCACTCTGTGACAAAATATAATATCAACCACTCTGCAATATTTTGACATAAAACAGTATTTTTCAAACTTGGAACTTTAAGACATGTGGAATTCAACTCCCAGAATTTTCTAGCCAGCCATTTTTTTCCAGTTCATTCTACTTTTTTCAAGAATTGATTTTATGGTTTTATTAGAGATTATTTTACACAACTTTTTATTTATTAATTAAATTAATATGCCGCCGAAATCCAAAGACTCTCGGCGGCTAATGTACTTTTTGAAAGAACATTATAATAAAAACAGACAAAGGGACTGCCAAAGTTTACTGGTAGATAGTGGCCATTTTTCACGAGAAAATTTTCACAATTTTCCCAAATTGCTAGTTGGTAACATTATAGCAAAGAACTGAAAATGTGTTCACGTGAAGCAAGTATCTCTGATTTTTAAACAAAAGTGTAGTCTCAGTTTTTTAATTCTAACTACTTAAAGAAGTAATCTGTTGGTCTCTAAATTAAAGCATACCTATTGATAAATCATAGGAATCCTATCAAAATTAACAAGCTATATTTAAAATATTTTATAACATGTATAATTAATTGTCAAAAATTAACTTATACTAAGTATTTGTTAGAGAGCCAGTTTAGGGTAGGGTTAAGGGCACTTGGCTAGAAATCAGAATACTATGAGTTCTAGTGCCAGCTTAGGTAAAAAAAACTAGCTGGGCAACCTGGGGTCAGTCACCCTCCCTAGGAAGAAACCAATAACAATTCTTCTGAAATCTTGCCAAAACAAAAAACTTCAGGGACTAGTTCATGCAATCACCAGGAGTCATAACTAGTAAGATATAGCCACAAAATATAACTAAGGAACAACCACTGTGTAAGTAAGATCACTGAATGCTCTTGTCAGAACTTTCCTTGATCAAGCTGAGAATTAAACCATCACTCAAGTAAACTACAGATTCGGGATTGCATGATTCAGTTAAGATTAAGTATCCTGACTTAAGTAATAAGAATGAGACTGAAGGAAGAAACTGATACCTGAATGAAGTAGTCTTTGTCCTAATCAAGAAGAAGTGTTCTTTGGATACTTGCAAGCAACAAATGCTTTTCTTATTTGTTTATATGATTTATAGATGATGATTTATATGATTTATAGATGATATAATTTATAGATTTATACAATGATTGTCCCAACAAGTTTTGGGAGATTAGACAATGATATGTTTTATTAGTTGGTGCAAGGTTTTTGTTTTCTGATTTTTTTAAAGTTTTATGTTTTAATTGAGTGGATTTTTATAGTTTTCAAAATTATTTTATTGGGAGTTGCCCAGAGTTGTCTGAAAGATGGGCAGCTGTATAAATGTTTCAAATAAAATCAGTTAGTGGTTTACAAAATTAAAATACAATGACATCATCCAAAACACTGATGATACAATAAAAAAATAACTATTGGCAGTCCTGTAATTCACTTCCAGAAACCTACCACAATTTGGACTAGTCTCAGTGCCAGGGAGATGCTCTTATAAATGCACTGATTCAATCTCTGAGAAACAATGCTCATTGGATATACCTCCTTGGCCTCCCCAAAAAAGGGTATTATAAGAATTTGTCCTCAGATTAAAATCTCAGATAGAAAAGACTGCTCAGAAATGTGTGGAACCTCTATAAAACAGTACTTCCATTACCCAGTCCTCACAAATTAATAATGATGAAGGCTGCAAAGAAGTACAACATAACCAGAAGGATTGTATCACCTCCATCTAGGTCCTGACAAAGGTCAGAAATCAAGACAATCAATACTATTTTTGATTTCACACCCAAGCTTGAACTGTGATTGAAAATTATTTGGTCCAAATAATATTCTTCTGCCCACTCAATAACTTTCCCTAAAAAATAAAGATGATAATTGTTACCAAAATTAGTAGGAGGAAGTCCTCGTAAAGGGCATACCACAGTCTCCTTAAAAGCTTCTGCTAACATTCTATCTTGAAGAGTGGCACTGACAAATTCTTGGATTCAAACACCTCCATAAACCCTCTGGATCTACCAGGCATTTGGACCAGAATATTATAAGTGATAACAGATACAGATAATTTATTGGCCAAGCATGATTAGACACACAAGGAATTTGGCTCTGGTACAGAAGCACTCAGTGGACTACTGTAAATAAAATAATATAAACAAAATAAAATGAAATGTATGTATTCAAACAGAAAAATATGCATTGAAATAAAGGAAAGTGTAGAATTAGAACCAAAATCTATTGATAAGTATGTATACATATTAACAGAACTTCCAGATTCATTTAAAATTTATTTCGCTATAGTAATTGTTATATCCTGTCATATAGCATGAGTTAATCTGAATGATGGCATGGGGGGAGGGAACTATTTCTGTGTCTGGTTGTTTTGGTGTGCAATATCCTATAGTGTCATCCAGAGGAAAGAAGTTCAAACAATTTATGTCCAGGGTATGAGAGCTCTGCAAATATCTCCTCCACCCTTCTCTTGACCCTTGCAATATAAATAGGTCCTCCATGGAAGGCAGGCTGCGATTATTCTTTCTGCAATTCTGACTGTCCATTGGAGTCTGTACCTATCCTGCATGGTTGCTGCACCAAAGCAGACAGTTTCTGAGGTACAAAGGATAGACTCAGTAATTCCTCTGTAGAACTGCATCAGCAGCTCCTTAGGTAGGTTGAACTTTCTAAGCTGGCACAGGAAGTACATCCTCTCTGACGAATACATCAATATATCCCAAAGACCTAATGTCACAGGCAAGCATTGACCACATTTATAGCATAGTCCTTGTCACTAAGATCTCTTAAGATCAATGTCATGGCTTTGAAAGATCTCAAACCCAGGAAAACTGATTATCACATGCTCCATCTTCACCTAACTTTCTAAAATATATACCAAACCTGCCCACAATTTAGTTACTTGTACATCAACAGCCCAAGGTTGCTTGGAGGATTCCATTCTTGAATCATACCATTTATCTACGAAGCCAGCATTTTAACAGTATCTGGCATCAACTCTCCAAAGGTTCAAAGAAATGTTCTTCCAGAGGTATCTGGAAATGCTGAAATCTAAAGCTGGAATTCTCTGCATGCAAAGGATATATTTTTCCTATTTGGACTTTTCTGAGATAGGATAGGATTCTATCTAGTCTCATTTAGGAAGTTGGTATTAAATAAAGAGAAGAAGAAGGAATTGTTATGCCAGACTTCAGAATAAAAGTATTTCCAAAAGTAAAAATAAATTAAATAAATCAATAATTTAATCTATTTTACTTGTTAAATGTATTTATTTAGGCTGGGACCCAGTTTGCATTATTATTAAAGGCACCATGTTAGAAACCAGAACCATGAGTTCTAGTCCTTCCTGAGGCATGAAGTCAGCTGAATGACTTTGGGCCAGTCTTTTTTCTCAGCCAGAGGAAAAATGAAATGGCAAATCACTTCCAAAAAAAAATATATCCAGTCACACATAATGAGTTATGGCCCGAGATAATTTCTCTGGACATGGTGGTATAATACCTATTTGAGGCAGAAATATGCTACACTTCCACATTAAACAGACTTTTTAAGATCTTCTAGTGCTCAATTTGTATGTATAGTACTATTAACTGAGTATAGTTTGGAATGAGTACTGTAGTTTCCCCAAACTCTTCTCACTTCAAGATGGTTCAAACAGCAGGAATTTTCTAAGGCATGGTACAAAATATATTGCTTGATACTGCTAAATTAAAGTTTCCAAAGCCCAACCAGCATGGCCAAATGTTTTCCCCACCCATGTCTGATTTCTTTAATGAGTTAGATCTACACCTATTGGCAGTGACACAATATTTCCTATAGCGATCCTAATATAGTATCTTCACTCAAATAGAATAGTTTGGTGCCCATTTCATTTTGAAGCCTACTACATGTTTCCATAACCTGGAAAATACTAAACCAAACATAAATGTGTTTAGAGCTACTGTCTTAAATAGGTTTGGAACAAAGTAAGACATAAGGAATAAGGTAATTAATAACATTCACAATTAAGTCAGTATTAACATTTTATAATCAACAATATGTATACTATTTATCTTTCATTCATAGCAAAATTCAATAGTTTTGGTTTAAAAGCAAGATAGGGAAACATTTAGATTCATTTTGTTCATGAACGAGCTCTTTTTAAATACAGCCCATATAGCTGTAAATAGATAATTACTGAAGAATGGGAGAGCAGGGTTTGTTTTGCATAGTATCTCAGAACTCAAGCCCTGAATGTATTGCTTTTAATGACACTGATATCTAAATCAAAATCACAAGAACTGCATTATGCTTTGTCAAGCCCAATGACAATAAACTTAATTGAGCCTAAATGCTTTAGTTCAATAAAGCATGAATTATAGTGAAATGTATAATTAAGCTTTATTTGTTTGATTTCACTGTTAGAAATGCCATTGTCTCTGTTACAAGCACAACTTTCTGTCCCTGTCATTCTCCCTCATTCCCTTGGTGGAAATCCCAGTGCAATTGAAAACATATTTACTCTGAAGTAAGTCCCATTGAATTCAGTGAAGTTTCTTCCAAAACAGTGAACCTAGAATTGTAGCAAAAATGCTCATTGTTTATTTAGAAAAGTTCTGACTTACAACTTCCAAGTGTTTACATTTATCTACTTGCTAAAGTGCCATTGAGAGAAAAAGAGTTAATATTGATTTTATGTAACCCCTCATTAAAAAAGCAATTGTTCATTTATCAGGACCTCATAGAAAAAAGAATAATTAAGAGTTCTAAGCGCTGAGCCAGGCAAGGTAACAAATGGGGGAAAGAGTTGATTTAGTTGTAATTCTAACATAGTATTCCCTGGAAATGGCTTTCAGCCAATCAGTGCACCTTGTAAGAAAGTGACAGAAGCAAAACTGTAGTTGGAGCAAAAGAGAAAGACGGAGAGTGATTTTTATTTACAATTGCCTAGAGACTGGCTATTATTGCCCATATGTGCAACTATCACTCCCCTTATCATGGGCTGGCCAGCATGACTATTGGGAGCTGTTAATGAACTGGGTAATTGAGCTGCTGACATGTGTTCCCAAAACAAAACAATAAGAAGAAGAGACAAATGAACATTTTATTTGGCAATCAGAGCAGGCTGTGCTTTTCAGAGGTCTGCAGCTAAGTAAGTGGCTGAATACATCAGGCAGTACATTGAAAGCAAGCAGATGTGCATACAATAATAGTTAACTGACAGCTTACGGCCCATCTGTGCGTTAACATTTTGTTAAAGAAATTACTTGACTTGCTAAAGAGACCAGCGATACAGCTGCCCCAAGCACAGCAGCGCAAGAGATAAATCATTAGCTAAACCATTTCATGCTTAAAATGACTGCTCACGTTAAAAGTGATGCTGAGACATTTTATCAGCAATGGAGCTACAATAGGCAACTGCAATGTAGTATTTGAAAAAGGAAGCTTTATGTCGTAAGCAAAAAAAGATTTCATGATGCGAACTGTTTAAATGAGTGGGAGAGGGGACTATCCAGTGAAGCCTCACATCAACTGAAATATCAGAATAACATACCCAGGCTAAGCATTGCAAACCACATTCTCTGTTCCGATAATTGTTGATCCATTTCATTTAAGTATTATGAATAATCAAAAAAAAGTTTCAAATTTAAATAAACCAGGCATGGTTGGCAATGTTATCCAAGTAAATAAGAATGAGGAACACCTTGTTCAAACTCAGGCACAAAAATCAAGTTCACACCCTCACAAACTACTTTTATTGATATCTTGCCAAACGTTTTATAGATATTAGTAAATAACAATATTACATGTTTGCATGTATTATTAATTATAATTATTTTTTTAAACTCAATAGAGAAAATAAATCTGGTAGACATTAAAGAAGTATCTATGCCATATCGATACGATTGAGGCCACTTTGGGGATTTTGTATATAAACCCACAGAAAATTCCATAGGCTTTCTCATAAGATCACCATATTTACAATGGAAAACCTGAACTATAAAATATAAAAATATTTTAACAGATTCCAAGCACTGAAGGCAGTTCAGACCCATACATTTTCATTTTTACAATGCTGCATGAATTTGTGTTTTCACATTTTATTTATACCTTCAAGAACGCCAATTATATATTTTCAAGATAAAGATAATAAAGTACTATATTGTAAACTTTCCACAATACTCATGCCAAAAATACTTTATATTTTTTTCATTCACATATAGGTAGAACTATGTAAGGTCTGATCTTCTGAATTCCAAATATAGAGAATTATACAAGGAAACCTAAACTCTTTTGGTACTTGCCAGGAACATTAATCTCTTTGTTTTTCGCTTTGAACGTTGAAAAGGTAAAACCAGGGTATTCTCTGACTGGTGTTTGCCAGGAATAGTCAAAGAATAACCTGGTTTTACTTCTTCAAGATTCAAAGCAAAAGAGGAAAACAAAGAGATATAATGATTTAATAAACTATCTGTGTACAATTACAGACAAGGAAATGGAATTTGGGATACATTGGAGAAGATGGAAAATGCTCCTCGAGCAACATCGTTCAGTTTAGCACCCTGAAGCTCCCACAATTCCAAACAATCCACATCAAGCTATAATTGATGTATTTGTTTGGTGCAACTCAGATGTTGTTCCAGCTGACTAATGATTCCAGCACATAAAGCACTTTACTTTTGTAAAGTTAAGTAATTTCTATTTAACAAATAAATGCTATAACAATTTGGATTAATATTTTCACAAACACACATACACAAATCCTCTCAAAACCAAAACAAAAATATTTAATGTGGAATATTCAGAATGCTATTTTGAGAGAGATTTCCCTAATTATAGCAATGGCAAGCAGTTCATTTGGTTTCAGCTA
Source organism: Acrochordus granulatus (assembly GCA_032468055.1). Classification (NCBI taxonomy): domain Eukaryota; kingdom Metazoa; phylum Chordata; class Lepidosauria; order Squamata; family Acrochordidae; genus Acrochordus; species Acrochordus granulatus. Next base: position 207,032 of record JANHZU010006942.1, on the reverse strand, counting down.
TGTTGAAACAAGAACCAGTGGAAAGGAAATACACAAAGGAAAACACTTATTGTGCATTTAAATATGCTTTTGGGAAGGACCACAAGGAAGTAAAAAGCCAAAAAAAAAACCAGCCAGCAGATAATATATAAATCCCCTTCTCCATTACTCCATGCCATACTCCATTTCAGGGGCATCCTGGATCCTACAGGAAGACAATATACAAAACATATTTGATATTTATGTAATTATTTGCATATGTTCTTTCAAGAACAAATCTCCAAACAAGTGATTTCCATACTAAAGCATAAAAAAATAAATAAATGTGCCATTTACAACAGGGATGTCTTTTTTTAGGCTATTGGTTGAAATGCTAAGAGCCAAATTCCTAATGAACTCAAAAATAAAAATGTATTTTTAATTAAAATTAATGTATTAAGGCTATGGTGATTTAGCAGTTAAGATGCTGGGCTTGTTGTTGGCAGCCCAAGTTTGAGAGCCAGGCATCACATAATGGGGTGAACTCCCATTACTTGCTCCAGCTCCTGCAAACTAAGCAGTTCAAAAGCATGCAAAATGCAAGTAGATAAATAGGTAGTGCATAAATTGGTGGGAAGATAACAGCATTCCATGCACCTTGGCATATAGTCATGCTCACCACATAACCATGGAAGCATCTTCAGACAACACTGGTTCTTCATCTATGAAATGGAGAAGAGTGCTGCCCCCTAGAGTCAGACATGACTGAAAGGGGAAATCTTTACCTTTATTAGTTTTTTGGTCTTCTCTCAGCTTTCTTCTCTTCCTGTAGATGTTGATTGCCAGGATCTCTTTCAAAATATTGAAAGTTAAAACCATGTATCTTCATAGGACAGAAAATTCCAGAGCTTGGAAATCACAATGAAAAAAACCCACCACCACCATCTTTCTCTTATGCCTGCCAGCATCTCATGCCACTTGCATTTCCATAGACAGCATCAAGTACAAGAGAAAACCTAAGAAATGAACTTCATTATTTAGTCTAATCTCATCCTGTACAAGATGTACTTCTCAGTCTCAAGAAGGATGATCAGACTTATGGGCTTTGTGAACATATGGTAGCCTTGGCCAGTCACAAACACCTATTCACTGGTTGGTGGGGAATGATCCCCAATGCTTCTCCCAACCCAAACAAACCCCTTCAACGTATTTATTTTCTAAGCATGCCGACTGTTTATGAGAGGTCCAGAGGATTTCTTCTGAATGAAACATTTATATTATTTTTACATTATTAATTTTATTTTTATATTATTCAACTTCCTAGTGATTTTTTTAGTGTTAAGCAGGGTTTGGAATCCCTGCCTGTTGCTTCTGTTGCAGTTCAGTGAGATATTTTTCATAATACCACCATTTTATTTGAATAAAGTTTCAGCTTACCATCTTACTGTAGCTATGTATCTTGCTGCAAGTAGTTAGACTGAGGATGTGCCTCATTTTCTATCAAAGAAGCTTTTTAAAAATATTGATAAGAAGGTATCAAACATCACTTAATGTGTATCACAACAGAGTGACTGCTTTTTTTCTCCAACACAGATTCTAAGTTCTATTTTGATTTCTTTAAATGTAAACTACCTCTTTGTCTGCATTTATTTGCATTTTGTAAACAGATGCTAAGAGGTGTTTCTTCCCTTTAATCCTAACCATTATAACTATTAAAACCATCTAGAAAAATTAAAAGCAGGCCATTCCTAATGATGAAAAAACAAACATATACCATGACAGAAGAACAGACATTCCAACTTTCATAGAGAAGATAAAGATACTCCTGTAAATTTGGAACGCTGTGAACCTCATGCCAAATATTGTTATTATTATTTGATGTAATTACACTAATTACATTACATTTTTCCCTGTGTATGTTGAGTACAATATACACTGCATTTGAAGCAAGCACGCTAATAAAGGAACCAAATGGCCAACAATGTGTCCTATATATACTCACAACTAAAGAAGCACTAGGCATGCAATATTTAGAAAAATAGGAAAGTTTCCACTTAAAGCTAAAATCTCACAAATTCATTAAATTTAGAATAAGCTATACTGAATTTTCTTTTCAGACAGCAAATGGAGTTGATTAATTTTTCAAATAACCACACTTTCATTTTACCATTCCCTCTAGTGCAAAGCTTTTTTATGTATGTATATGCATTCTTTTCCTTTAGTTTTGCTTTTTTGTTTTTTACTTTATTAAAAACATTTAAAAACAAAAGAAATGATGTTGTAAAAAGCAAGATGATGTTGTTGTACATAGAAGGGTATTTTCATTTGCAGCTTTCTGTTATCGAATATTTAAAAACTTTTACTCCAAGTCAAAATCCCTTATAGCTCACTTACTATACTGTGATTCTTTTTCTTAAGTGAACAGGTATATGGAAAGCTGCTTTATGCTAAATCAAGTTATTTGCCCAGCTATTTTCTTTTGCTGACATGAAACATTTCTCTGTCTCTCTCTCTCTCTCTCTGGCAGTAAGTTTTTCATTTTGCAACCTAATTGTTTAGTTTCATATTGCAACCTAATTGGACATGACATCCTTCTCAATAAATTAATCCAACAATTTTATAGAGTCTTTATTCAGACATTTACGGAAACACCAGAACCTATTATGATACATACTGAATTTGGAATAATTATTCCAAATAATTCAATTCCAAAGAAGAAGACATACTTCTTCTTCCAAATCAGAGAAGTACTGATTATGCAAGAATCAAAATATTTTTCTATTAGTCCAGGTACGGCTAACTAACAGCCTATGACTAAATTAGGAATATATTCCAAGTATCATGAACATTCAATATGTTACTTAGAGTGCTTTTATTATTCATCCATCCTTTTTCTTACTGATCCAGCACTGTTTTATTTTTACAAGTAATTTCCTAATTTTAAGATGCATATATTTAAGCAGATTTCATTAATCACTTTACTGGAATCATAACAATCATAAGATGCTTTAATTTTTCCTATTTATGCTGATGAGAAACAATAAGCATATGATTAAATCCCTTCCACTGAAATCAATAGGACTTAAAGATGCTTGATTTCAACTAAACTATGCTCTAAAGAATTTTTGTAACAGGATTGTTACTGCTGCTGTTGAAAATCAATAGAGAACATTATCATTTTTATGAGCACCGTGAGGTTGCCATTATACTAATGATAATCTTGGGAGTGCAGTTTTTCTCAGCTGATCAAGTTAAAAGCTAAATAAGTAATTACTAATAGTCACTATCCTTTAAGTGACTTTCTGTTTGGATGATATTTATATCAGCTGGCTATTCTTAAGCACCCCAGAATCATTTGTTTGTTTTATTTAATTAATTATTCATTTAGTTTTGAGAGAGGTCATAACTTCAATGTACACAGGATTTTCTGTAAGACCAATTGTCAAAGACGTTGAAGGTCTTCACAGGACAATGTACAGCCAAGAGTTCTTCCAGATTCTTCTTGATGATCACCATCAGTCTGGATTTAGGGTTTCCCACATTTATGCTGTGGGAATGGGTCATCACTACATTGTTAAAGAAAGGGAGCAAACAAGCCTGCTTACAAGGGCTGTGTACCTTATATATAGGTCATACAGAAAGATTTGCAGTTTCTGTGCATCACAGACTTAACAGGTACAACGGTTGTAGTTGTTGAACCAAAGAAAACCCCATCTTCTGCTATCTGTAATCTTAATTACAATTTCATTAAGATTATATAATAAACACCTTGGTACACCTTCTTAAAGCTTTCAGCATGGTATCTTTGAGTCTTAGTTCATTCGAAAAATTTCACAATTATTGTTTCAGGTTTATGTCTATCTATGTATGTGAAGTTCCACTTGAGTTTTCATTTATACAGCTTTATAGATGTATTCTAATTTCAAGCATTGAATGGTGAATTATCAATTCATAATGACAAAAAGTTAAATATTAACATACTGATTGCCAATTTTGCTTTTCCTTAAGAAATCCCAGTCTGCCCTTTTTCTAATCACCATCTGATCTCAATATTGCCCATACAATATAGATTTAAGATTATGAGGCAAATATGTAATCAACCATCACAAGCTAATCACCCTCTGGCACCATGAATTAATCTATTCTTCAAACATCAGCCAAGCTCAAAGTGTGCTGAGGTTCCTAACTTCATCACTTAGTCAGTGAGGATGGGGTAATACATTTAAGAAACAAGAATTGTTTTTCTGTCATAACTCAGTTCATCAGTGAGCAGTTCATCAGTTAAATGATTGAATAACTTTCTTTCACCTTTGAGATGTATAATAACAGTTACCAACATAGACTAATTTTAAATTATTTCCATTCTATAACTGGACTTAGCATTTGATGATTGCTAAATAGTTCAGATTTTTTTAAATATGTTAACATATAATTCGTGATTTATTATTGTTTTATTATAAATAAAACTTCCAATTAAGCACTGTCCCCTGAAACATAAGTTAATGAAGGTAAAAGGTAGACTGTCGTGACTGACTCTAGGGTGCAGTGCTCATCCCCTTTTCCAAGCCGAAGAGCCAGTGTTCATCCAAGGACGCTTCCGTGGTCATGTGGCTGGCATAACTAGACTCCAAAGGCGCATGGACACTGTTACCTTTCCCGCTGGAAGGGCAGTACCTATTCATCTACTTGCATTTGCATGCTTTCAAACCACTAGGCTGGTGGGAGCTGAGGCAGAACAGCAGGAGCTCGCCCTGCTGCACAGCAACGCCTGGTCTTGAACTCAGGCCACTGACCTTCCAGGCGGCAAGCCAAGCTCTTAACCATTTGCGCCACCGCGCCTCTGTAAGTTAATGAAAAAAAGTCCATAAATACTTTAAATAAACCAGCGTAGAATCAAAATAACTGCAGGAACTTTGTCATAACAAAATTGCAACAATATGGAAGAGTGAATGAAAAAGGCTCAGCAAAATAGGTTATATCCTTCAAAAAAAAGAATCTTAAGTCAGCCTACCTTTAGCAAATTGCTAAAATCATACTGCTAAGTCTTGTGGAGGATATCAGTATGAGAAAGTAGGAAATTCCACCCCTGTTACCCAGAAATCCACCCTTGAGTTTCAGCTATTTTCATCCCAGCAAGATCTAGGATGCCTTAGTGCATATATATGTGCCTTCAAGCAAAGAACTATTTATTTTCCTTTCCTCCTCTCTCCAATCCAGATAAAAAATTTAAAATCAAAAAGTAAAAACCTAATTTAATTATGCATTTAGAAAAGTTCCTTTTAAAGTTTAGGATTCAAACAAGTATTCTAATGTATCGCAACAAAGTTTAAAAAACAGGCATCTGGACTGGATTTTTCTCAAGTCGAAGACGTTTCGCCTTAAAGCCTTTTGGATTAAAGGCGAAACATCTTGGACTTGAGAAAAATCCAGTCCAGATGCCTGTTTTTGGCTTTAAGGCGAAACATCTTCGACTTGAGAAAAATCCAGTCCAGATGCCTGTTTTTTAAACTTTGTTGCGTTCCAGACAGATGGTTATTTATACACCCCCTGTTTGAATACATTCTGTGACAGGAAGCCTTCCAACTCCCCAAGTAACTGCTTCCAGTATCAAATTGCATTTACTGTGAGGAAGTATTTTTTAACACTGTCAGAATCTGCTTTCCTATAACTTAAATCCATTATTCTGTGTCTCATATCCTAATTTTAATATGACACGCTTTCAGGTACTTTGAAGTTGTTATCATATCCTCTTTTTGCTAACTTTCTCAAAATAAAATGTACCCTGCTCATTCAATGTCTTTTATATAAGTAATTTCTATTCCCCTGAATGTAGCCAGAGATGGAGAAGCTCTATACAGTCAGTCAAAACAAGACCTGGAGCTGATTGTGGCTCAGATCTTGAACTTCTTACTGCAAAATTTAGGCTGAAATTAAAGAAAGTTGGGAAAACCACTATGTCATTCAGGTATGACCTCAGTATTATCCCTTATGAATATATAGTGGAGGTGAGGAATAGATTTAAGGGATTAAATCTGGCAGACAGTACCTGAAGAACTATGGGCAGAGGTGCGTAACATTGTACAAGAGGTAGCTACTAAAACCATCCCAAAGAAACAGAAATGCAAGGAAGCAAAGTGGCTGTCTGATGAGGCTTTAGAAATAGCTGAGGAAAGAAGGAAGGCAAAAGGCAGGAGAGAAAG
>JANHZU010006942.1:186988-197887 GCA_032468055.1 Acrochordus granulatus | reverse complement strand
ATACCATATAGCGATTAATGGATTCACTTAACAATCGCAACATTTGCTTCACAACTGCCATAATGACTACTGAAAAAAAGTTGTAATAATGGTTTCAATAACACAATGATCCACTTTATGACCATCAAGACTTATACACTCACACACATACATAAATACTTATATATGTATGTATGCATGCATGTGTTTGTGTATATAACTCTTATATACACATCAAAAGTCCAAAGTACGCAAGCATTTTCTTTGTAGATAATTCTCCTCTCCCTCTTATCTTTATAGCCCTCTATATCCTTGTAAATCTATTCCTGAAGCTGAAAGGACACAATGAAAATGAGGGCTTGTGTCACAAGGACAACCACAAAAAGAAAGGAAAGTAAAACACTGGAACAATACAGACACGTGTATGAACAGAAGACCCCTTCATACCCTACTATGCAAAATAATATTGGAATTAAGAAAACTGACTCATCTCAAATTATCTAGTGCTCTGCCGAATCCCCTGAACTACAATTTTAGATCAGAGATTTCAGGCAAGAGACAGGCAAGAGGCAGTCTGCATTTTATTTAGATATGCTAGGGACTGAAAGTAGGTCGCTTTGTATGTCGCCATTAACATAATCATTGAAGCAATTTTGTCATTTTGCTCTATGAGGTTCTGTCACAGGGATCTTACTGGTTGCCTGCTAGGAAAGATGTTTAATATAAAAATGCCATTGAGCACCAAGATCATTTCTCTGGAAGGACCCTGTGTTCACCAGTCTGCCAGAAGTCAGTTTAAGATCAGTTCAGGCATGAGGACTAAAAACAGAACATTCTATTTGTAAAATGGAAGGATGCCTTTGAAAATAAATAAGATCAAATGTAATTGATAATGACTTGTCTTCCCTTGCTCAGTTTTTTTCTTATGGGAGAAGGAAAAAACACAAGTGGCTGTTGTATGGGACACAGCAAAGCTGCCACCTATACAATGATGGTAAAGCACCAGTGGTGCCTTCATTCAGAAGGGGAAAGTAGAGCCCTGTGAGGAACTCCTCTACCAAACTATAGAGAAAATGCATCACACTGGTCCCATTTGCATTTCTTCTGGTGTGAAAGAGGATTTAGGCATCAGCCAGAACTTCAGAAGGGAAAAGAGAGTCCAGTTAACAATTAAACTGGTCTTGCCTTGATGTAAATAGTGTGGTGTGATGAGATTCAAGGTTTATTGCTAATTTTATTTAATTCCTGACATTTTCTTTCTACACTCCATCCCTTGCATTTTGCTAGGAGCCTTCAACACTGCTGTAAGAGATGGAGCAGACAAGGTGGTTCCCAGAAATAGCTATTATGTAAACTTAGAGAGGCACAGTAGCCAAGTGGTTAAAGATGTTCAGTTTATTGGCTGGAAGGTCAGCAGCCTGAGTTCAAGACCCAGGTTCCTCATAATGGGGTGAGTTCCCATTATTCACTCCAGTTCCTGCAACCTAGCAGTTCAAAAGCATACACAATGCCTGCAAATAAATAGGTACCAGCATTGATGGGAAGGCAACAGTGTTCCATGCACCTTGGCGTATAGTCATACTGGCCGCATGACCACAGAAGTGTCTTCAGACAACATTGGCTCTTTGCTATGAAATGGAAATAAGCACCACCCCTAGAATCAGACATGACTGGCAGGGAAAACCTTTACTTTTAAACATGCAGCTACTTGACAAGGCCATCAAGTGCAAAACTAAGTACTAATTTGGAGAACTGAAAGGAATAAAACTTTGAAAATACAATCACGTTCCATATCCTGGCTTATAGGTGGCAGCCAGTTGTTGTATATCACTACAATTTTGTCTGCAATAAACAGTCTAATTCAGCTAAGGAATATCTGCAAGTCTTTGGTCAATTCTGATCTGATTTTATGAAAGCAAACTTGGTTTCTATGTCTCAAAGGAGAATTTCATTGACTTATTCTCTGGGAAAAATATGGCCTTGTTCTCATTTAGACATAAGATTGTATAGGAATGTCCTGTTTTTCATTATTTAAACATTTTTTTGGTCTTATGTCTTCCCATATTTTAGAGAATTCCCAGTGAGAACCACTCTAACTAGACTTTTGTAAATGGGAAAGTCTGGTCATCCAGGAAGACTTCAGAGTGATGAAAAATATGGTACAGGAAAAAAAAAACAGCAGCAGGTTTTTCTATCACTTCCTGAAATAAATTTAAAAGCATGACCAAACAAATTTAAAAAAAATCTCAAGACCCTGAGAATATACTAAAAAAAGCAAAAGCTTCTTGAGCAGGCAAACATAGATTTAAATAGTTTAAGGCATTAATGTTATATAAGGTCCTAGTCCCCATAGGTTATTCAGTACACTACAATTAAAAGTATTGGATTAATGCAATGTATGGACTTGATTAATGTATAATGGCTTTGTTTATTAGATAGGCACTCATCTATTTGTAGGTGTATATGTATATAGGAAAGCATATACATATTACTTTTATATACATATTACTTTTAATTATACAAATTTTTCTCAAACCAATTACCAGCATATACTATCCTTCCCAACTATTCTGTTCCAAATTGCTAGTCTTGAACAAGGGAGGAGAGGAAGAGGGACATTTCATATCCTCATCCATTCCACTACAATTAGCAATTGGGAAAGTGCAGTTTATTCCCTGCTGCCTAGCTGAGATGTAATCAATTGGATATCATAAGAATGTGAGCTGAGCTCGCAGACAAAGTGGACTGCAGGACAACCTACAATTGCAAATATCTCCCATGTGCTTCACCATACATGTCACCAGTGAAAATATGGAAAATTCAATTAGCATGAAAGCAGAACATACGGTCTTTCTAGTTGGTAGACCAGAAAAATGAACAGTGGAGGTAGCTTGAGAAAAGAAAAAAATGGACCTTGTTTCAAATAGTCATCTATTGATTAAGGAACCCTCCAACCATATTTAAATCTTCATGATTTGATGAGTGACATTGCACATAGTGCATCAAACTTGTAGGGAAGAAAGGACAGCCTTATGTATCAACTCAGTCAAGCACATGGAAAGAGAGAGAAAAAGATTTCTGTGGCTGGCATTGAATCCATAAAACCAATAGAAATTGTGAAAAGAGTTTCACCCTGTTGGGGTCTTAAAAGAAGAAGCTCCTTTAGGACAATCAGTCGGCATCCTTGACATCAGCAGGTGAAGGACAGACATAATCTCTTTACAGATTCCCAAGTCTTTTTCCTGTTTTGAGTTAAAGTCATTTTGTGTGCTCCTTTCCAACCACTTTCCTTAAAATCTATTTTCCCTTGGCCAATATGTTTTTTTTCCAAAGTTTGTTCCATTGGAAGCTGTATACTGCATATTCAATAACACTTGAAGAATTTCAAGCATTCTCATGCCTCTTGTGAGTTATTTACTTTTCAGTTGGTTTGTTGGCTTTGTTTGAGGTTTAGATTTGCTTCCCTCCCCCCACCTCTTGAAGCTTGCCAACAATACAGCACTACACTACCCTTTATGTATATATGTTGCATAATTATGAAGACGCAAAGTATTTATCACCTTTTTGGAGCACGAAGCAGAAAGAAATACAATACTATTACTTCCAGCTAGTGGCTTTCCCAAGATAATTAGATAACACAGTGACTGAAGCCTTGGTTAGTCCAAGGCTTTTCAAGTTAAGTGATTGACATGCCTCTGTCTGGCTGGTCTATTAACTGTTTCATTTTGTTGCTATTTGCAGTTTGCTTGGCTAATACTTCGAACAAATACAGACTGTTTCTTTAGCCCCTTTTTTCTCTTTGACCTTCTCCTGCCCATTTTCTTTGAGTCACTTCAAGCTGCCTTGAAAAGGCCTGTTGAATGTGCACAGTCCATCAGAGTCCCAGGTTCATCCCCTTTGCGGCCCTGAATGCTCGACTTCAAAGATGGGCCGCATTCTTTAATTGCCCTTTGAATTAATATCAAAGGGTCACAATGCGAGTGCCAAAAGAGAAAGAGTCTTTAATGAAGCAAAGAGCTACCATTCATTTGCAGATAAGTACGTTTTTATGCCTGAATGGTCACCACCAGGCTAAATGCTTTGGCAAGAAGAGGAGATGCAAGAGTAGGGAGAGAGTCTGAAGTGGTGATTAGCTCAAACAAACAAGAGTAAACAAATTTTCTAAAAAGGAAAAAAGAAAATACAAAAGGCCCCACCTCATCCCAACAAGGAAAATAAGTTAATATGGCGGCATGTATTAAATGCCACAAGAGGGATCGTTTCTGATCTACTGCCATCCTCCCCAGCCTTATTTGTTGATCAGCTTGAGGAAACTTATCCTTGTCTCTCTTTCTGCCATCTCAAAATTGAGTTTATTTAAAAGTTTGGGGAATTTTGACTCAATAATGTTGCCTGGGATTACGCAAAAAGATTCTTTGGTGGAATAAAATAACACTTTTAAAAATTAATTCACGAAATTGGATGGGTGGGATGTGAAGGCTGAGTTTATTTCAGTTTTTCTTTTTATTTTCACATACTTCTTTTTCCCTATTCTAGGTTTGAAAAATAAAATATTGATTATGTACATCAGTATGTTTGGAATTCAGTTGCCATTTGAATGAAGAAAAAATAGTTAAAATAGAAGAGAAACCTAATGCTTTTCTTTCTAAATACTTAGGCATGTTCTTATAAAACTGTTAATATACAGTATTGCTTTTGCTCAAATCTGGCTCTTTCAAATATTTCTGTGTACTCTATTTGCCTCATGCAAAATGGGAAGACCTGGTCAGCCTGCATTCCAGACTTCTGTGTAATAGAACAGTTTATTAATGTATTAGTTTTGTGGCCTTATCAATAAGATAAAATAAAAATAAAAGACATAATCTGATTCCAGGATAAAATAGATGGAAGGTAATACAGTGATAAAATGCATGCATAATAATACAAAGAGTTAACAATCAGTTAAGTGAATCTCCCTTGCTGGGTACCCCAGTTTATTTGATATATCTGGTTCTAAGCTCAACTGCTTTAATTAAAAACTTAGCAGTTCTGCTTGCGTTATATAGATTAGACCCAAGAGGAAATAAGACAATCTGTAATTTGGATCCCAGTGGGCTGTTCCTTCCAATAGGGATGATAAGTATTTAAGCCTAAAGGGGGAATATAATTGACAGTCAAATAAAACATGAGCAATATTTTCAATGGCTGGGGTACCACATGTGCATGTCCTATTGAATAATGTCAGTTTAGTATTTGCTTTAATTAAAAAGGAGAAATATATGGAAGTACATAATGTTATAGTGTATCTTAATATCTTATATAAAGAATCCAGGAGCTGGACTCTTCCTTTTCATCCAATTCTTTTCTATTTATTTGTATTTCAAAATGTAAAGAATTCATTGAGACTCTTATATCAAGTAAACCTGTATGGGAGCCACAACCTCCTTTCCAATTCTTGAGTTCAATTACATGAAAGACCAGACCTCCACTTTTAAAATTAGAAGCAAATGATTATAGCACATGTACTAAAACATATGCAGAGTGGAACGTGGCTGGAATTCAGAAAGCCTATGGTCTAGGAAAGTCCAAAAACAATTTCACAGAGACGGTATACGGAAAAAGAAGGAAGACCCTCTCGCTACTTCATTTCATTGGTTATGTACACCAAGGGAGTGACTAACTAAAAAACTCAGAAATACACAGTGGAAATGTGACACACATATTTTCAACTGGTTTATACAGAGCTGCTTCCTCCACTGTGGCCTTTTCTTCTTTGTTGGTTGGCTGGTGGCAAAAAGGAAGAAAAAGGAGTGATGGTGCTACAGTGGAAGCAGTGGAGCTGAGGAGAACAAGAAAGAGGTGAGTTTAAGAACAAGATAAGAAGGCAGCTTGGATGGTCAGCCAAAAGGAACTACCTGCCATGGTAGCATGCCCTGGGCCTTCTCAAGCCTGGCCAAGTTGTGCTGGCAACTCTGTTACTAAACATATAATCATATGCTCCATTTTTAGGCTCATAAGTGATTTAGGAGGTGAGAGAGAAATGTGGCAAAGTGCAGTTCTGGGTCATCTTTTTCTTCTAAGCAAAGCACTACCAGAATAACAATCTGATGTTACTTGTGTGTGATGATAGAGCTTTTCCCATTTTATTTTTGATTATTTTAAGTCAGAGAGAGTTTGTTAGAATGAAAAAAATATTAAGCAGACAGAGCTTAATCAACTTTGGTGAATCATTTCTGCTTTATTCAGCAACTTAAAACAATAACATTGCTGTTTTTCTTTTTGTGTCAGTGTGGATAAATCATATGACTGGGCAATTCTTCAAAAAGATATTTCACTTTGACAAAGTTTTGTAGGAAGCATTCCTTCAAAATAGGTTTGTCAAATAACATGACCTGAGCATCTGCTGTGGGAAGAAGTACTTTGGGCCACATGAATCACATTAAGGAATCATGTCAGCCTCACACCTCAACAAAGCAAATCCTGCCCACCTCACACTAGTCTAATATATCATCATGATGCCTGGTGCCCTACAAGATTTACCACTACATCTCAGTTCAGATTCTTAAAACACAATATCTGCGTAATACAAAACTGTAAAGAAGAGCAAACAAAAGATCAGTGGGAACAGGATGCAGGACCTCTTATTCAGTGAATTCAAGCACAGCTACAATTGTATGTTCATTAATCTATCTAGGTATATTCTCATTAATCCAGGTCATGTCTTGTAACAAAATTGCAAAAAAAAAAATCTTTGCCAACATAATTTTAGAAAAGTCAACTGGATTTTTATTTTAGATGTTACAAAGGAAAAGAAAAAGAAAAAAGAGAAGGAAAAAATGGAAACATATTTTTCAAAAGAGGGCAGAAACTGAAACACAATACCCTGGAAAAAGAATCCCATTGAACATAGTAGGATTTACCTTGGAAAATATATGTATACACTTGTAGTCTTTGGGAGTATGTGATGGAGATTTTTTTATCATACAACGTGATATGAAGAATGTCAGTAGACAGAAAAACTTCAGTCCAATCTCTTAATATTAAATCTTAGATACCCCCAGCAAAACTGACTGGCAGGACAGAAAAAGGAAGTATCTGCACATGTGTCATTAATTCTATGAAAGTCAATGTCCGTAAGGAGTGACAACACTCCCTAGCTTGAATGTGTTTAAAACAAGGCTGCATAACTTTTCCCAGACTGAGAATCATACTATATTTTGAATGTCATACCAGGAGCTGCACTTTAAAAAATGAGGAGGAAGACCAAAATTACATCTGAGTTCATTTAATCAAAATTAAATATAGCTAATATAACCTCACTAATCGCAGATTAAATAATTTCCCCTTTTGTCTCTTTCAGTATCTTGGGGGTCTTGGGGGATACACCCAAAGCTTTAAAAAGCCACAAGCAGCCTTGGGACACAAGATATTTGCCTCTGGTAATGCTTTGGAGTTTCCACGTTCATAAACAGTGGTTTTCAGCATATTCTGCTGGCCTGGGTATGAATCCAGGACACTGAGTAGTGCTGTTTTAGTTCTGTGCATTAAAATAGCTCCATAGAGCACTTTTAAAACTGAATAATAAATATTGGTCTTGGAATCCATGTTAATTTATGTTGGTCTATCATAATTGGAGAATTTGAGATTGTGTCTCAAAAGGATTTTTCTAAAGTTCTCCCTATTCGTTATGATCTTCAAAATCAAAGGAATAGGAAAGAAAAAATGAATGGCTGGTGAAATTCTTGGAGCTATATTAAGTCTAAAGGCATTCTTGGTAGCTGCTCCATGTTTTGGAATTCCCTGCCAACAAAAATCAAGTGATCTAACTCTCTATTATTTTTCTACCGTCAGGCAAGACCGTTTTTTATTCAGGCAGGTCTTTGATGTTACAAGCTTACTTCTTGATGAGTTGGGTATCTGACTAGTTTAATAATGTGTATTTTAAATTACTATATGCCTTATTTCTGTTTTTAACTGATTTAACTTGTTCATGGAACATTAATTAAATGAAAAGTACATTAATTAAATGAAAAGTATACAACTGATTATAACAGAATCCTCACTCTGAGGATTTGAGCAGCTTAATCCAATTCTATTTGAAGTGAATCACATTAGAGTTTAGTGGAAATAATAATCTACATTTGATGGATCCATGTACCTTTAGCATAACTACTTCTTTGGAGCCTCCTTTCTTACTAACATTTGAAAACCTCATTACAGTTTAAAATAAACTGTTGCAGTACAAATGAAACATATGCAAAAATGTTTTCACATTATATTTTTCAGACTTTGATGGATTGAATTGCTACACAATCTGCATAGAAAAAATTTTGGAAAGTTATTATTTCCTAGATTCCAACTTATATAATTTATAATTCCCATCATTAATTGGGAATTCCCTGCCACCAGATGTGTTATGGAACATCAGTGTTTGGTTTTAAAAAAAGAACAAACAAGTTACATAGAATGCTGCTATCCATGGTTCCTAGTCTTGATGGCTAACCACTACTTTCAGAATTATGGAGAACATAGTTTAAATATCAGCTTCCATTGGGTAACAATGCAAGAGGACAGTATTATTGTTCTGCTTGTAACTTGGTAAAAAAAAACTAGTTTGCTACTGTGTGACCCATAAAGTGAACACTATGGGCTCTTCACTTGTTCTAGAAACACCCTTATAGTATTCTAATATAAATAGATACCAGATAAAGATCCAGATGACCACTAGATCCAGATGACTACTAGAAGTTCCTGATCTGGTAGTCATTTGAAGTTTTGGCAAACCTTGATTCATAAGTTTAAGAACAAGAGTTATAAGTAAGAATATCTGAAAACCTCATTGCTCATATATTGCACAAGAAAACATATAAAAATATATCATGATCATTTTTACTGCAGTCATTTTTAAGAAAGCTGATTGGTCCAAGTCACCCAAGTGGTTTTGTCCCTAAGATAGGGCTAGTACTCACAGATTTCTGGGTTTTAGTTTAATGCCTTATCCTCCACACCAAACATGCTTTTGAGTTACAATCCACTGAATACAAAACCAGATACTCAAAGGATAGAAAATATATGTACCTGTTATTTTGCATGTGTACCACAGTTTCTCAACATTTGACATACCTAAACATAGAGGACACTATATTTATGGATGCATTAACAAGTATATGTAAACACATCTATAAAGTTACATTCATTTTTGCTCCCTTATAATTATCTGGGGCAAAGTAAATGTGAAATTAAAGGAAGTTTTATCAGTTTCATAGAACTAGCAACCATTACATCATTGGATCAGTATATTTACTTTGACTACATATGATTCAGGGCCAGCCATCACTTTAATTTTTATCAGAATTATTTATCCTACAATATAGTTTTGAGCATAAATTATATTAGATACATGTTTACAGACTTGAGACTAAGAGCTACTATATGTACTCCTGTGGTTTACCAGACCAGGGAGAACATGTCATCAAAAGCAAGCTTTATTTATGCAGTGGTATTTGTTTCCAGTTAGGCCAACACTGCATATACAAATTCATAGAGAACATTTGCTTTTGAATGGTTTCAAAGAGATGTGAGGAAAGTGTGTGAAAAAAAGGACAAAGCCTGTCTGCTAGTTTGACTCCATTAAATAGCTTCTCCTCAATCCAGTTCACTTGCATCAAGAATACACAATCTTCCATGCACTAAAGGCCTTAAAAATCTCCAAAAACTAGCATGGCAGTAACAAAGTCTAAATTTGACTTAATTAAGTTAAACACTATTAATATAGTGACTCAGAGATAATTATTTATTTCTACATTCTATAGTTTAAAAAATTAATGGAGGCAAATTTGAGAGACCCTTCTAGATGCCATGTAGAGGTTGCCTACTGCCCCTAGGCAATTATTTACCAAACTTGACTTAAAGTAGCATAGCTAATCTAAAATAAAATGACTTCAAGATGCCAAGCTATAGTGGAATAAGGATGCTATATCAAGTCAAATTCCTTGCGTGTCTAACCATGCTTGACCAATGAAAGTATTTGTATCTGTATTCCAGTTCCCATGTGCTTATGGAAGAGAGAGAAATGCTAGCTCTATATAAGATAAGTAGGCAAATATGTATTTTAATAAATGTGCACACATTCAGTTTGACCTTTGGGTGTTTCCTAAACAGTTATGACAAGCATTAATTTGTGTCTGAGGATATCTGCAGTGTCACTTTTTTCAGAGTAAGATGAGCAGCATATAAACAATAAATTGTATAGTACATGGAAACATGGAAACCAAGAAAGGTTAAGCTGCTTAACCTTGTAGATTCATTTTGTATATTGGTTCAGTCTATCAAATTATTACTATTCAATTTAACACTACATACAGTAGGCAATCTAACATTTAATTCATGAGTTTAAAACATCAGGTTAGTAACCCATGCATCATTGTGCTTTACTTACCCCTTAATAATGTTTGAAATTATCCAAAAAACACTGTTAGTAGACAATAATAGAAACACAATTAATGAATATAGGTTACGCATGGGAAGCTCTTGGCATATAAAATTAGAAGATACATTCTGAAAACCATTAACAGAACAGTATGTAAAAACTGTTGAAAAAATGCACTCTAACATAATACATTTGAGTTCAGCACATGAGAGCTCCTTGGTTAATTATAGGAGACGAGCTTGAAGACAATGAAGGAAGAACTCTCATTCACTTCTAACTTTTATTAATAGAAAATATTGATCCCAGGGCAAGGTCATCTAGTGGTTAAGACGATGGGCTTCTTTGCTGGAAGGTTGGTGGCTCAAGTTCAAGACTCAAGAGGTCCCATGTAATCGTATCAGCTCCTCTTGTCTGCTTAGCTGCTGCCAACCTAGCAGTTCGAAAGCATGTAAAAATGCAAGTAGATAAATTGGTACCACCTAGTTTAGTGGGAAAGGTAACAGCATTCCGTG
>JANHZU010006942.1:160053-177365 GCA_032468055.1 Acrochordus granulatus | reverse complement strand
CCACAATCTGTCTTCCCTCTAATATAATTTGTAATGTCAAATAACGCTAAAACTGAATATGCAGAGTGTTGCTAACAAGTGAGCTGCTTTAACCATATTATTGAGAAATTTCATCAGACCTTTTCTCATAGTTCTTATAGACTAAACAGGTATTGGATCATACTGGATATTTGTTTAATTTCATCTGAAAAAAAAATCCAAGATGTATATTTAGAACTGGAGTATTAAACACAAATTAATGTAATAGCTTGCATGATTTTAGTAGAAAAGGTATAACAAAGGCTCCATTTTAACTAATTGCAGGTGGCAGACGTTATTATTCTCATCAAATTAGACAGAAGTTTTTAAATTATATGTGTGTATACATATTAAAATCCTTCTTTGTGTCTATATATATATTGCCATATTGCCTATGGGGAGTCTGTGAAATTGAAATAACCCATGGGATTTGTAGGATTAAATCAATCATTTAATCTTTTATATCCCCATAGGCAATGTGATCATTAATACAAAGGGGGAATTAAAGATACACACATACACATTAAAATATACGTTCAAAAAAGTTTTTTCAACACAAACAAATTGATACTGTCCTAAGCATCTCAGGAATTATAATAGAAAATGAACCATGAGAGTACAGTGGGCTACTGCCAGAAGTGGAAAGAGCTAATTGCTAATTAGTATTTGTGAGAGATGCTGAAAATGTCCTTTTCAGATATTAATTTCTACTTATAAAACAAAGAAATAACATTAAGCGACACAAGACATCTCAGTTTGGCTGATTATCTTTTTCAGTCCTCCTATTTACAGAAGTAAACAGTATAAAATGAAGCAATTGTATATGCAAGCAATCAAATATACATATATTTGATTGCTTGCACAATTAATTAATTAATTGATTATCAATGGGAGGAGAGAACAGCATAAAGGTAAAACTTCCTCAAAGGAAAAAGGCTAGGAAGATGCCCCTGTGGCTGTCAAACGTCTAGTGGGAAGCTGCCTTGTATTTTTGTGGACAAAATGATTTATAATTTCTGTAAGCTGTTTTACATTCTTGCAAACTAGGACTGCTTATCTGTTTAGCCTTAGATCTGTAACATGAAAAAGAACATGAAGTAGTGCAATGAATATTTTTCAAATTCTTTTATTCTTAAATTAACCGAAGAGTATTTTGTAGTTCTGTTGCATTTCCCATTGTCTGTGTTATAAACCATGACAAAGGATTCCTGACAATCCATCAAGCTCAACTTTGCTTGATCTTTTCTTTCTAAAGCATATTATGGTATTAAATACTAATCTAACTCTAATCACAGTTTTTTGCTAAGCATTTGAAATTTACTTTTGATCAGAACATCACTGATTGTTACTGAACCCAAGAAGAAATATTTATATTTCTGTTAGGATTCTTGTTCTGAACAAGTGTACTGAAGAGCAAAGGATCCTATGATAACAATGGTTTAGTCTAAAAGCTTAATTTTTTACAAGTTCTGGGCCCAGACAAAGTAACACTGATAGATTTTCAAATATAATTTTATATTTGGTGTAGTCATAATGATCTAACTAGCTCAGATCCAATGAAAAACAGAATAACTTCATATATTTTGGTTGCTTCAGGAATGACAATGTCTGAATTCAGATGTACAGTATATCTTCCATAAATTTTACATAAATTTTACAGGGTAAAATTTGGATCCACATAGAAAGAGTTATCTTAGTATATTAAGACTCAGTTAATATTACGTGGCAGACTTTATAAAAGAAATGGAAGCAGGAAAATAGACTTAATTCACAGCTAAATTTGATGGCACAAAGTAACTGGTCTCATGTGTAGTTCCAACCATCATGCAATCAGAATATGAGTTCTGCAAATAAAGTTCTTTCACTTAATTCTACTAAAATTAACAGCAAATGATTATAACAAATATTTAAAGCAGTTTAATAGAACATATGTACTTCAATTAAGCATACAGTTTAATTGAATAAAATTTATAACTGTAACGTCATGTATTAAAAACTACTAATTTAATTCATATTCCACTTCCCACTTCAAGAAAAGATATACCAAAGCAATATAAAAACACTCAATTTTGATCAAGAAGAATTATGAAGTATCCATAAACTGGGAGTCAGAGATATGTGTGTGTTTTCCAAACAAAAAGACTTCTGTAGATATATGGGGTATCACAATGCATTTCTGAAGCTTATCTTTTTTTGCATTTAATTGGTTATATCAAATGCTGCTCTGAAGGGTTTTTCTGAAAAGGTTATTTGGCCTTTTTATCTGGCAGGAAGGTCTACCATTATACGCACAAAGAACTGCAATATCATTTTGATTCAGATAGAGAACTGGATGAGTGGCTTACAACTCAGTAACTGCTCCTTGTAGTGAGACTGTAACAGCCAGAATTCCTGGCCACCAAGGCTTTCATTTGAGAATTCTGGAAGCTGGAAGCCAGTATACTTCAAGACACTCAGTCTTTCCTAATTAAGAAATTGCATGAAGTCATAGATCTGCCACTATAGAAACAGAAAATCAATCCACATCAAACAATGAACTTCTTCTGGTGTCAATAAGCACTCTGTCAACCCAAAGGACTAATAACATCCTGGGATCTGATTTGTGAATCTTCATTCTAAGCTATCATTACAAAATATTAATATGCTCTAATAAGTCCAAAATGTGCCTTAAAACCATACCTAGCTATCAAAACCTAACATCTGATCATCCATCTCTTTCTGACCGTCCCTTAGATCATGTGCAACCACTTCAAAGTGCCATATCAAGTCAGTAATTGTAACATGGCTTCAAAATATTTAAGCTAGAGGCTGGCTGTCGCGTGTCCCATTTACAGTCAGCATCTGTCCTCTAATTCCATTACAGTACAAAGCAAAAATGTTTCCCAAACTCACAAACAGGAAAAGCATCGTCCAGCTCAAGAGGCAGTCCCAACCTCAGCATTTTTAGTTACAGAGCAGGGCTTTTGTGTTCACATCTTTCTTTGCTCAACCTTCCTCCCCCTCTCTGTTCTGCAACACACCCCTTCAAAATAGGGGTGGCTGAAGAAAATGCACTAATGTGAGCCTGAGGCAAAGAAGAAATAAAGAGAGGGGAGGGAAGCTTTTGCCAAGATGAAAGAAAGCAAGAAAGAAAGGAGGCAATTTAGTCTCCTCCAGTTTGAATTGCTCTCTCACTGAAGCCAAGGATAGAGGAGTAGGATGAGTAGAGCTCTTTGGAGTAGTGCACATGACTGGGGAACAATTCATGGTGGCTTTGCCTGCAGGCCAATTCCATTGGGTCAGAGAACAGAAAGGACCATTCAAGTACTGAGCAGAAGGAATTGCCAATGTAACAGGAAGAGTCACAAGAGCATCTCCTAAGCACAAACTTCAGAAGAACTGTGAGAAGGCCATCCAAAAGCTGTGATCTTTTTCAACTGAACACAGAGAGTTGAATTATTCAATTCAATTCAATTCAGACAGACTATTCTTGGCTAAAATCTCATTGCACCAATTTTAGAAAAGAGTTTTATCTCTGCAAGGACATTTACAAATGAATCAGATGAACATCAAGTGGAAGAATTGAATCTCAAAGGTATTATATGCATCGCCATATTTAATATTGCTTTAATCAGCATAAATTATTTTCAACTTTCTGTACATACAACTTCTATGTGATTGCCAGAAAGGCATAAATATTCACATATCTTATATTTGCAATCCAGCCAATGACATTTGCCAACATAAGTTCTCTGGGTAAATTTCAGAATTGTTATGCACACTTTCTGTACATGAGTACCAGCAGATTCTAGAACAAGAAAATATAACTCAGGACAATATTTCCAGATGCTGAAGACTTACTACAATTTATTTTAGAATCTCTGTAGTAATCTATACAAACTCTGAGTAAAAATTAACATTTCTAGCTGTAACAAAAGTATCCTTTGTAAGTTAGTAGTTTTTTAATTTTATTTTTATTAATCAAATTTGTTTAGATGCGATGGGCAACAAGTGGATAAAACAACAAACATAAAAACAGCAATAATAAATAAAAATCACATCAAAAATAAATATTATAAAAACAGATATACAGTACAAATCCTAATAATAGAAAGAATAAGAATAGGCACCTTAGCAATGAAACCATCTAAGCATGTCTTTGGTTCCTTGGGTAACCCGGCCTGATAACAGTCAGGTTCTGAGGACTTTCCAGAAATGTCAGAAGGGATGGAGCTAATCTAATTTTGGGAGAAAGAAAGATTCATAAGGCACTCACCATGGCAGAGAAGGCAAGTTTCCTAGGACCCACTAAATTCAGGTCCCTAGATGACAGTATCCCCAGCATGCGTCCTCTGCCAGATCTAATCGGGCAGGTTTGTGTAACTGGGGAGAGGCAATCCCTCAGATAACCTGGTCCAATGCCATGTAGAATTTTAAAGGTCAAAATTGGGATCTTGAATTGGATCCAGAAACAAACTGGAACCAATGCAGCTTTCAGAGCAGAGGGGTAAACTGAGCTGTTCTAGGAGCACTCGTAACTGCCCACGCCACTGCATTCCAGCACCAAAGATGGCAGAATACTGGAATCAATGGGCCTCAAAATCCAGAACACTCAGTCTTGCCAGAGTTCAGCTGAAGCCTGTTATTCCTCATCCAGATCCTCACAGCTTCCAGACACAAGAGTAAGATGTTAACAGCATTGCTTAATTCAGCAAGGGTGAAGATATATAATTATCAGCATGGTTATGGATGAGCTCATCAAGTGGTCTCATGTAGATATTGAAAAGGAAAGGAGAAAGCACAGAACCCTGTGCCATTCTACATGGTAGGACCAAGTGTGGGACCTCCCTCCCCAGTCAACATGGACTGGAATCAACCCCAAAAGAAAGAGGCAAATCAGCAAACACCACATCACTCACTTTTAAATCTCTGAGCTGATGCAGAAGGCTCATGGTCAAAAAACAACATGCCAATGGTATTCAGAGTCACCAAGAAGTCAAGTAGGACACAGATGGATGCACTGACCCCATTCTGTCTGTTACAGAGGTCATCCAAAAGCATGACCAGTGTCAGTATGACCATCCCATACCCATATATGAATCCTGACTGAAAAGGATCCAAGATAATCCACTTCTTTCAAGGCCATCTGAAGCTATTGTACAATTACCTTCTCTCCTGGAACAGTGGGATCCAGTGATGGCTTCTTGAGGACAGGAAGAACCAAGGCCTGTTTAATAAGTACAGGAACAACCCTCCTCACTCGTATAATAATTAAACACCACCAAAATTCACTTACATGCGATTCCCCCGCTCTGCCGTGCCACTTTAATGAGCTAGGAGAGAATGGATCCAAGGAGCAGGTGGTTCATAGTCCTGAGGACATTGCCACTTCCTCAAATCCAACATGATCAAATATTTCCCAGATAATCGGCATCTACTTAGGACCTGCCACAAGGCCAATATCCAACTGGGAATAATCTGAACAACTTTATCCAATAGACACTGAGAAATTTCTCTCCATGCCCCTGTAAAAGGTTCTCTGTGTCCCCTTTATCAAGAGCCTGTGTCACTCAAAACAGGTTGTGTACTGGCAATCTGGGGATACAATAAGGATGGAGAAGTACCTTGCTTTGCTGCCCTTACCACCAAAAATTAGGCCTTAATAGCTGCTCTAACACATCTTCATCTTTGCTGAGTAACAGCGATTCACTAGACATCTCCTCCCATTTCATGTCTCTCGCCTCCTTCATAAAACATGGGGCATGGTGGGATCCATGAGACAAGAAAGGATTCATAGCCATGACCTGATCCAAGCTGAAGCTGTCCCCTTCTATCAAGCCTTCTACCAAGGCTCTGGATGGACTATGCAGCAGTCCAATAGAGATAACCCCCAGTTCCTTCTGAAACTGCTCCAGGTCCATCAATCACTGGCTGCAAACCAATCTAATGGGTACAGTCTCCCTGCAATGGGTAGCAGTACTAGAGAATCCCATAGAAATCAGAGGTGGGATCAAATCATAATAAAGACAACACAGAGAGCTCCCCCAATTTTAGCGCATATTGCCATTGGTCCAAAAGCAATACCAAATCCAGAGTGTGATTGCTGTCCCAAGTTGGATTCTAGACAACTTGGGATAGACCCATGGCTCTCATGGTGGCCATGAACTCCTAAGCTACCTTAGACCTCATACCTAGGGAAGGCAGATTGAAGTCTCCCAGAACCCATAAATAGAGGCAAGTTGCTCAGGCAGAGTTGTCGGTGTGTAGTAGGGAGATTGATACAATAGCAACAATCCCAACTGATTCCTAGAGCCCAACTTAATGAACAGGGTCTCACAACCATGGACTTGTGGAGCAGAGTCCCTAAAAATCAAATTGCCAGCTCTCATTTCTGCCCCAGAGTCTCAAATGATGCCACACTCAAAACCCAGCTGGGCAAATTTCAGAAAGCGCAATGCTTCCTTTAGAATTCAGCCAGATGTCATCAATACATGCCAGAACAGCTCTCTCATCAATGATCACATCATGGAAGCCTTGTTATAGCCTTGTTACAAACTATCAGGCATTTCAGAGTAGAGTGGGGGTTAGGACACCGAAGCTCTGATGATTAGTCATCAGGACTGAGATCAAGGAGCTGGAGTGCAGAATGTTACAAGACAATGGTTCTGCAGTCTCCAAGAGCAGTCCACATCATATCTCCATGATTGAGGTGAATGTATTCATTCTTTCTCTGTTTGGAGTTTATATATTTATGTTTTTACTTTTAATCATCTCCATTTTATTGAAGTTTCTATTTTAAATGTCTATTTTTATATATGTATCCTTTTTTAACTGACTATTGTATATTACCCAGAGTAATATCTTGGGAGATGGGTGGCTATGTAAATTTGATTAATAAATATCTTCCCACAGCTGACACTATCATGATCCTAAGACCTGCCTCCACTCTTCTAATGGCAACCCAACCCCAGAATCAAGACCCCTAAGACCCAGTGTCCTCATTAGCTTCTCTTTGGAGGGGAAGTCTTAATATAGTGTAATGTAATGTAGTGTGTATGCTAGGGAAATAACTTATTTGTAATTTCCCTAACAATTTTCACAGTTTCAAAGGACTGGCAGAAATTGAGCTTCAGAAATAATCCAAAGAATCCAGAGGAAGTCTATTCAGACATAGTTCCTCTCAGAGCACAATTTAAGGAACAGAGCTTAGTACTTGTTGGAATATATCTCATTATAGTGTTTGAAAACTACTATCTCCTTTTGATCTTTACTGAGAAAGTAAGTTAAACCTAACCACTGCAATGCAACCATCTCTCCCTTTGGCCCAACTGTATAAATTTCATTCAGAGGAACTATGTTCAAAAGCAAAAGCTCTTTGCAAACATGCATCCTCCACTGTAGGACTGTACAGAGCAAGCTGCTTGGGAAAACCCCACTGGTACTTTGATTACAATCAGTTCTCCACTTCAGCTCCTCTTTTCAGCCTTCCATCCATGACATTTTACATAAACATCATTTTTTTGTCGCTGTAGTAACATCATCATTAGTAGTATGCTAGATCTCCAAAACAGCAGATTGGGAACAGAGCATTTTGGAGAGTTTTGATTCATCATATGGCATGTTAGACCTTTTCCACATAATATCAACAGTTCTGAATTACAACAATCCAATTTCGTTTGGGTTTTCTTTACATTTAGAGAACTATGGGCAATTGAATGCAATGGCTTCTTCCTATACACTTAATACCAACATGAGATCAATAATGAGAAGAAAGACCTCACATTGCTGTATTACACAGATTAATGTCAAGACCTTACATTTTACTGTAGTCATATGTAATCAAGTCATGAATAACATTAAAAACAAAACAAAATAATAATGATTGTGATAATTATAGTTTCTTACATACTAGCTATCATATATGAAAGGAATTTCTTCTGAATCTTTTTCTGAATATTTTGAATAATCCATTGCATAACTTGGATTATTGAACCACCCATTCTTTCCCCCACATTAATCCCCAGCATGTAGCTATTTCCAATAGATTATGAAACAGCTATACATTCTATTGATTTGGTAAAAATGGACCTGAATTGTTACTGAAGAGTGGTTGGTTTAAAATGAAAGTTTGCATAATCCACTCTATAATATACACAGATAAAAATCACTAAATGTGACAACAGAAATTTTAAACTGACACGCTAAACAAACTAAAAGTCCATCAGCCAAAATTTGGATGTTTAGCCAAAGCCATAACAATCAAACAAAGTATATCCATAAACAAAGGAGAAATACAAACTGGCTAGTATAAATAATAATCTCAGTCGCAGTCTTCATAATCAATAACATTCATTTAAAGAAAGTGAAATCTAATTTTAGTGGCAGACATATGAAATGATGCAATCCTCTGGAAAGAAAGGGGTTCTTAAACATAGAAACAGGAAATATAATATTCCAAAGATCACCAAATACCAGATTTTTTCTTTAGAAAACAAATATAGAGAAAAGAAATCCAAAATGTTCTGAATAAATTTTGATTGGTCATGAAAACACAGCACAATCTGAAGTCATAGGCAACACTATCACTGCATCCTTCTAACTCATAGATGAAATTATCTGTAGATTGAGAACACTACATGGTATTTTTAATGCAGAAATACTTTGAAGTCTTATGTCTCAAAACAGCCTTAGTTTACATATATTTACTTACTCATCTAATAGAATTCAACTCAACCTATTCCTCAATCAGTAGACATATTGTTTGTAGTATAAAATGTCCAGTTGTATCCTTTTGAGATATCTGATCACTTTCATTTTAGCTATGGCTGATCTATTAAAGGCCAAGCTGCCAGGAATAATGAAAGTTCTAGTCCAAAATTACTGGAGGGCATCAAGTTGAGAAATGCCTTATTAAAGGAGTGTCTTCCTTTATACCAGCCTGCTCATTTCTGATTGCAAATGTCAACAGAAACTAGAAAAAAATATTGATGATAGTCCTATTTTGTGGGCCTCCTTCTCTATTTTACCAATGCTATATTAACACTTTTTATATTAATGAAAGAATAAAAACTTTTTCCCCAGTTTATTTTGATGATATTGTTATCATTTCTTTACTGGTAATGGGTTAGTATATGCAATCTTCTTATGTTCTCTTACACATCTTTCCATTACCCTGAAATTTCCCTGGCTACTCACACGTCCCAGTCTGAAAACTCCAAATAAAAGTCAAGAAATCTTGCTGAAGCATGAGAAGTCAAGGAGTTAACAAGTCAGATAAGAAAAGATCATATAATGTAACATGGGATACGCATACTTGTACCTTGTTCTCCATATAACTAAATAAGTGTAAGAACAACCCATTCTACTTAAAAGAATTGCACCAAGGTTCTCCTTTGCAAGAAATTACAAAAACAAATTATCCTTCATTGAACTGAATAAAAACTGATGAAACTGTTTCCATCTGCTCATCCAGTTAATGAATGTTCACAGAATCTGTCAATTCCTCATTACTGAGACTGCCAAGCACTTAGCTGATGCTCTGGTTGTGTCATGCTTGGATTATTGGAGCAGCCTGTTGACTAGGATACTTGAAACTTCATTCTGTTTCTTGATTTCCATCCAAAAAACTATTGTTTGTATTATTTTTATTTTGCCCCTATTTATTTTTATTGGCAATTGTTGTACTGTTTGGGAATTCAGGAAAGATACCAGGGCAAATCAGTGATACACATTTGAAAGTCCTGTTGTTGGTTATTGTAATTCTATGTTTGGCCCTATTAATAAAGAAAGGTTGTTGGTTCTACTACCTACTAGAATAGTCATGGTTAAAAGCTTTTTCTCACTCACTCCAGTTCTCTTGAATAGAGTCTTATCAAGAGCATGCTTAAAATCAGATCACTTAAAGTTTTAAAAAGCACTAACAAAGTTTTTCTTTCTTACCTGCTTTAAAACTAACACTTGTTCCTTTGATTTTCTAGAGATTAATATTATATAGCATAGAACTTTGAGTTCAAACTCTTGATTCCTGTTATAAGTAATTGTAATGTTACAGCACAGATAGTTGTTTAATTCTGTTTCTACTGTGCTTATTTATTGTAAGTAATAATAAATAGAACTGCTACTAATAATATTAATTTGTAAGAAAATTCAGATTTTTTTTCTGCGTGGTTTATTAGACGCCTTGTCTTTCTCAATATTTCAAAACAGATTCAAATTTTCTGTAACAGGGTCACTATGAAAAAAAGTCTGAATACTGCATGGTATCTTTCCTTTGATACATCATAAGAACAATTACAAAAACAATCTTCCTTAATTTCAGTGTCTACAAAGCTGTTTTGATGGATTATCTATTTCATAAGGGTTTACTTACTGAACAAAGGTTTTCCTTGAAATCTGTCTTTTTCTCAAGAAGAAAGAAGTTCATGTTGGATGTCATTTCATTTTTGGATGACATTTTATTTGTATAAATAAATAATCAGAAACCAAATTGAAATATCTTTACTAATCCAAAGACAATAGGCCAGCTACTAAAACATCTTTAAAATTATTCAAATGTTTAGATGCTCTTTTTGGAATTGCCAGCAGTATCTTACCCATCAGAAAGATTATTGTGGAGTAATACCAGTGTAGTATAAGCTTTAGAAGTGTAACAAAAATACGGAGCTTGTGTCCTTTTTAACTACCATAGATATCCAAAGCCATTCTGCCGACATGAAGGACTGAGCTTCATAAAGAAAATTCTCTACTCTATATTTGCATTCACATGAGTTATTTCTGAAATGCACGGAGGTGTTTTTATTGGAATTTGTTTAGCCCATATTTTCCATACATTCCTTTGCAAAACTCAATTTATATCCATGGAGTTTCTATTGATAATAAATACAAACTAACCATTGTCCTCATTAAGGAAATGTGTGTATTTTTTATAGAGTAACAATAACAAGCTGCAATTCATTGCAGGTACTTGGATGTAATTTCCATTTCATTGCATTCCACAATAAGCATATATAATTATCTTAAAAATCAACTGAAGCATGACGTTCAGATTCATTAATATTAGCTCTTTTAACTACTCAAAAATATTATTTCATACTAAATAAAATCCATGTTGGTACAAACGTATGGTTTTCCTTTTTTATCATTGCTAATAATTGTGGTCTCAATCTACATAGATATTAAAACTACCCTTCAAGCAGAAGCTAACAAAAGAAAAATACTCCATTTTCAGTTTTGCACTAACAAGAATTTCCATTTGTTTTGCCCATATTGGTGAAACAAATAAAAACAAATTCTCTTATGTTTACAATTAAACTTAATTCAAAACAAAAATTGTTTGCAGCTTGAAGTGCCTTAGCTTTTGGGAGTGAGCATAATGAAATGCTAAAGAAATTTTTTTGAAATAAATAATTTGAAGGAAATGAAAACAGCAAAGAAATAGAAGAGATGGAGATACAGTACAAATGATTTCCACTATTCTTGAGATTTTACCCAAATGGTTAGGTAAATGTTGGCTAAATTTAATTTAAATCAATGAAATTAATTCTCAAATGTGTGTATTCAAACTTGAGGCACCAAGAAAGAAACTAGCATAAATACAGGTGCTTCCATTTAAATAACTTATGAACTGTAGCTAATGAATCACTGCTTAGAAGCCACTTTTTGAAAAAAAAACTTTGTCAATTAAAATTAATAATTTCTTCCTTTATCCAATCTTCATTCAACATATTTCATCCCACTATTAAGATATACTAAGTAATAATTTACTTTTGTGCAAAAAAGAATGCTGCCTAAGCAGTGACAAATATACGAAAGTAGAGGGCAAAACTAAAAAATCTTTTTTGAGTGAAATAATAATGTGAATGATGTACATAAGTTGAATAAATACATGACATGACATTCTGTTATTTGCCATATCAAAACAAACAAACAAAAAAAAAATAGAAACGTGCTGGCATAGTTTTCCTCTGTGCAAGTTTGTGCTCTTTCTTTTTTCCTTTGTACACACTGAGCCTCTGTGATGATGCAGTTCTCCTTAAATCTCTAATAGGCTTGAGAGTGTTTGTCCTCCCTCCTCCCCTTCTTTCCTTTTGGCTTTTACAATGCAAAGGGATACTATAGTCCCAAAGAATGGTTTCAGTTGTCTGTCCTGAATGGCTGTCGGCATCTCTAGCCATCTAGAAAGGCTAGAAACATTTTGTAGGTGAAAATAGCCACTTTTTCCACGGTGGAGAGTCCATAAAACCCTTCAGAGCATCAGCCATTGGGACTCATTGAATAATTCATCCCTCATTGCAAGCCCATAATGTCTTTTCTGGGCGCTATTGTGGAGACTGTTTTTTCTTCTTTTCTCCTTGAATTATAAAAAGGGTGCCTTCTTTTGTCCATATCAAGCTGCTGCTAGCTGAACCTTTGTCTGGCCAAAGCTAAAGTGTGAGTTTCAATGGACTCTCCCTTCTTTGTTTTCCAAGTTCATCTCCAAGTGTAGATTGTGTATAGAAGGCTTTCTTTGTAAAAGCTGGAAAAGTTGTACAAATGTTTGACCAGCTCATTTGGTACTTTTGCCTCCTGTTCTCCAGGGTGTATGGTAGATGTGAAGGGCAGCTTTAGAGGAGGACCAAGAGAACCTCAGACAAGTCACACAGAATATTGGCTACAGAGGTCTGCCAACTCAGGCCACAAGTTCTTGTAAATCTACTGCCTATAATATCAACAAAAGACAACAATCTGGATAGAAGAGGACAGGATATTCTTCTCTTCATTTAGGCAGTAACTACAACATGGACACTTAAATACAAACACATACATGTGTAGAAATTAAATATACCATATTTGATTCAGGAGACATTTCCATGCAATTAAGTCAGTGAACATTGCTTCCAAATAAAACTAATTTTCCTTAATTTGAAAAGTTCAGTTGCTGCTGGATCTTGAAGCAAACA
Source organism: Acrochordus granulatus (assembly GCA_032468055.1). Classification (NCBI taxonomy): domain Eukaryota; kingdom Metazoa; phylum Chordata; class Lepidosauria; order Squamata; family Acrochordidae; genus Acrochordus; species Acrochordus granulatus. The sequence goes on along the minus strand of JANHZU010006942.1, from coordinate 164,430 downwards.
TGCATGGAGAAGGTAGTAAATGTCTTCAGAATCCTGGCCTATACCTTAATCTAGTTACCAGCTGTAAATGTGCACACGTTTCTTAATGTTACAAACCACTCTATATGTAGAAATAAATTACTACAGAATAAATGAGACTTACTAATCAGTTGACATGCCTAGTGACTACTATACAAATACCATTTCAGTCACAACTTTTTATTTTTGTGAAGATATTGTGAAAATTAGAACTTTTATCAGATAGACTTCAAAATGGCTTGCGATAGTGCTTGAGATGCATTTCAACCATCAACATGTTTATTTAAAAATAATTTCAACTAAAGATGTAGTCAGTGCAGCTTCTCAATAGGCCACCACTGACAGCATTTCTTCTTTGACTTGAAGCCCTTCGGGAAAAGAGCAGGATCATGACCTTCTCCCAAGGATTTTTCTCCTCCCTTCCTACCCAGGTCTCTTTTTATTTAATGACTTCAGCTTGACTAACCCCAAATACTGTCCTGATTTAAGGACACAGAGGGGATGGGTCTCAACAGCTCCAGCCACACGATTGAGCAACTAGTTTTTCACAAAGAATCAGACAGCAAATCTTCCTCTTCCCCCTCCACTCTTTGTCCTGCATTAGGAGCCTTTTTTCTCTAGATCTGCAAAATGTTCACGAATAACAGTTGTATAGTGTGAGATCTGAAAGTTACAAACAGGAAGAAAGAGAAGAGGCAGAACTGCATCCTTATTCCCTTGCAGGTATCTTGCAGGTATTTCTCTTCTCCTGAAAGCAACATTTTCTGTCATAGTATCCAGTTCAAGACATTTCCCATTTCATGTGAAATGGGAAACAAGCCATTTTTCATAAAGCAAATACAAATAATTCAATATTTCTAGTGTGTTGTTTAGGCAACATGGAATTACTACCTTCTTCCTACACATTTTTCATGTTTATTGGAAATAGACTGTGGCCATCTCCCACCCAGATCAGAATTCTACTTGTTACCAAGAATGTTTCTTACTCTCAGGAAATGAGTAACAAAATTGCTTATAAAGTCTTCATTGGTTTTGGAAAGAAGTCTGAGTGGCTGCGCTCACCAACTTGCCAGCCACAGAGGGCAAAATCCCAGCAGCTGCATTGATACAGTTAATTAGTGACAGTTAACCTAGGTTAGATATTCAGGAGGGAGGGTAGGCTATGGTACAAACCCCAACCATTTGGTAAGTTTATTGTTGAATGTTTTGTGAGAATCAATTTACTCAGTGCCATATTAAAAGTATTATATAATGCTGCTATGAGTTTGATAGTGTGTGGAGAGAGTTACCCCAGGAAACAGACCTTAAAATTGCTTTATTTGCTAGGATGGGAAATTTTGAATCTAAACATAATAGCAGCACACCTATTGTTATATCACTGATTGTTGTAACGTGTATTTTCAGAGAAGCAGGCATAATTAATAAATTGCAGTATTCTGAAGCCCTGAACTTGTTTAACAGCTACTAAATTTTATTGATTTGATTTCTATAGCCAACCATCTCAACAAGTGATTCAGTTTGCTTCTAGCTACTTCCCAATAAGTAAGTTTCGTTGCATGGACATCCTTCCTGGATTCTAGCTTCAGAAAAGATCAATGAACTCTGGGTTTTATCTTAAATAATGGCCAAAATCCCACCCATGTCCTCTGCTAATTAGTCCAGACAGGTTTCAATAGGACTTTTTAAAATCATGGGGCAGTAATTCAGATATTGTTGACTATTGCTAAGAAACTTTTTTTCTTTCCCACTCAGCTCCTGAACCTTCCATCTATTCTAGGAAAATTTTTGTCTGCTTAATTATGGCACCAAAAGGCAGTGACCTTGAATGCATAAAACCAGGAAAGATATTTCCACCAGAATGTGTTTATCCAAGTAGAACTTTCCTACCCCAGGGATGCTTCTTCTAGTTTATAGGATAGTTTTAGAATTTTCTAGAGAAAGCAAGAGGCAGGATTTAATTAGGACTAAAGTTTGTCTGGCAAATTTCTCCTTAGGTCTGGAGACTTGTATTGCACAACTAAGAAAGTGGCTCGAAGTCCAGGACATAATTTTTAAAATGCCACAGACACTTGGTTAGCACTACAGAGGAAATAGTGTTACTACATTGTAAGTCATCGTAATGTTGATCCCTAAGACTGACATCTACCATTGACAAAGAAGAAAACAGGCAGACAAATGCAATCATGCTTTTCAAATGCTCCATTTTTCACCACTTCTGAAAAGCCTTTCAGATTGAATCAATATCTATCTATACACCTCCTAAATACTTTACCTTCATGACACATTTTTGTAACCCAAGGGGCCCAAACCACCCTAGTTCTATAGATCCCAAGAAATATCCCCAGAGTTTCCTAGGACTGGTCCCAAAATTGTGCCTCTGTATGTCATTCTGCTCTAATAGCCTCTTCTACCATTCCAACTTCTCCTCTCTATGCAAAAAAAAAAGGAAAACACACCAGATGTGCCCACCTGCAACAGCTGCCACCATCATGCAGATAATCCAGCGATCTCTTTCTAGATACAGTGCAACTCCCCTGACCCAGGAAGTCAAACAATGGCAGCCCTCCTTGCTGTCGCACCACTTTTCTGCAAGGCAATTCCCCCCTCCCTGCCACACATACCCAGGGAAGGTGACTATCCTTACCCCTTTCCCTGAGGATGCCATCGATGCTGTGCTTGGCCTTTTTCTCATTCTCTTCCACTTCCTTCCGCTCCAGCTCCCCTTCTTCTTCTTCTCCTTTCCCAAATTTGCTTCTCAAAATACGACTGATGGAACTCACTGGAGAAAGAAATGGAAAGGACAAGTCAGGCAGGAGAAGCTGGGCTAGGTTCTGAGTCACCCTTGGGCACAAGATAGAGGATCAGCATCACTTCTGATTAGGAAATAGGTTCATGCTGAGTCTGTGCATCCTCTGATTGCAGTTTCTCAATCTGTTATAGTTCCCCTGCCTCCTCCCATTTCCAATTAATCAAGTGAGAGCTCAACCTCTAGCGTAGTTTGCAAAAGATCCTGTTCCACTCATTACTGGTTCAAAATATCTTCTGAATTTCCATAAAACCTTGAACAATAAAATAAATGAAAAAGTTGAATTTGCTTAGCTAAGCTTCTTCACCTGTTGTGCCCAATGCACAACAATGCGGTGGTTTTAGGTGACTTGGGTACATGGCTCATCTGAGTGAGCGCACGCCCAGCCACAAAATAACCATCTATGTTTTAGACCAGTATGTTTTATGACAGCAACTCATAAGATTAATTTATGGTTTAATCTATGGAGACAATCAGAAAAAATGTGTTAACTGAAAAAGTATGGATAAGTTCTGAAAAAAATTGTGTTAACTGAAAAACTATGGATAAGTTGGAATGGTAGAAGAGGCTATTAGAGCAGAATGACATACAGAGGCACAATTTTGGGACCAATCCTAGAAAACTCTGGGGATATTTCTTGGGATCTATATAGGGCAAGGGTGGTTTGGCCCCTTGGGTTACAAACATGTGTCATGTAGGTGAAGTTTAAATAAGAAATAAGCAAGTTACAGGAACATAACAATACGTAGAAAAATATATGCACTAAAGAACTGTGTGAATTCTTCACTACAGAAAAAAAAAGAATCTTTTTGTTCAATGCCTTGAACAGCCTAGAAGAAGAAGAAAGAATAGAAGTTTGCTTTAGTTTAAAAAGGAGATTGGTCTATCACCTAACTGAGCAAAAAGCAAAGATTGGCATGCTTTTTCCTAAATATGTTGAAGTTGGCTGCTCAGTTTTGCAGACCTTGCAGAAATTTGTTCTCAAATTAGCAGAGCAGCAGCTCAAAAGAAACGCAATTCCTTCAAAGCCATTTCAATGGGCAGAGTTTTCCTTCCAGACTGCAGAGCCATCAAGCCCTTATCCACATATACCTAACCTCCTTTGGGGATTTTAGTTGAGTGGCTTCAACAGTTGCCTGGACTAGCCCCTGAAGTTTCCCTGACAAGAATTTCACCTGCTTCATAGGTCTGAGGAGTTACTCATCTGGCTTTAAAGTAGAACTAGAACTCACAATCTTGCAGTTTCTAGCCTGGTGCCTTAACTACTATACCAAACTGGCTTCAAACACATTCATATTAGAAAAATTGTCCTACTTATAATTCAAACATATTCCTTGTAGTACAAGATTTGGGCCCCTATGATAATCAAAGCATTTAATGTTGTGCAGAAAAATAGCCTTAAGAAGATTTTGCTCTAAATTTCCAAAAATTTAAAGCGTAATTATTTCCAATAGACAATATTCCTTTTAGAGGGGAATACCTCCAGGCAGTCATTATATTCTCCTGGGAAGAGTAAATAAAAAAAGGATGACCATTTTTTTTCTGATGTACCA
>JANHZU010006942.1:135807-146050 GCA_032468055.1 Acrochordus granulatus | reverse complement strand
ACATCAAATGGGCAAGGAAAATTAGAGCTATTAACAACACCCAGGCAATTATTTATGGACGGTAACATTAGTATGTTTCTCCCCTGTTAGAGGGGAAAATATCAATTATGTTATTTAGTGGGCTTTTTCTCTCCCAAATATAGTCGGAGGCTTTACTCTTGCTGTTTTTCTCTCACATACTTTAAAATTTATCCACTATAAAAGCACTTCTAAGCTCCTTGAGACAAGAATAACCTGTTAGAGTTCCTCCTCCTTTTTGCCGCTTTACTTTGAGGTATCTATAGGTCTGTATAAAGAACTATTTGGAAGTAAGATTATTTGAAAATAAGTGGGACTTGCTAATGGCTAACTGCATCCAGCTAACAAAGTATAAAGAGAAACTAAAATGAATGGTTTTCTAATGAACTGGGAAATTTTATATGCTAGAAAAAAAAGTTGTGAATAAGATTGATTTTACTTTTTCTTTACAATCTATTTAGAATACATACTGTATTTCAACTAAAGTTAAGCATTTTTTAAACTTTTCATCAAAGAGTTAGTTAATGCCTTAAACACTCCAACGGAAATGCAATTTGACATAGTTTTATATTCACTGAATGTTGGTCTTTCCAAGTATACCATTTAAGTATATAGTTGTTTCTGTTCTGCTTTCTCTTAAGTAATAAAAGTTTGAGGGTGATGGTGTTTGTTCTTCTTTTGCTTTCTTTCATTTTATTTTATCGTTAGTGTCTTACCTAACACTTTTTCTACTTTTTATTCTACATTTCAAAGTTGACAGTCTATCACAAGCAACTGTAGATAACAATATGTTTTTTATTTGTTATAAAGACCGTTGTAGGAATTAATTGTCCCAGTTTTCTAGTTGATGTTGTTTTTTTCTTTGCTGTGTTTCATTTTAGTGCACAGAAAACATTACAGCTTTTCTCTGAACAAAACAGCAATTTAAGTTCTACAAAGAAAAATAATGTCATGATTTAAATTGGGAGGGATTGTATTTACTTCATTCTGTTGTAATACAAAAGAGTTAGCTGGACAAACATTGATCCAAGGAGTGACTTCTTGTCTTTTGTCACAGGCTAAAAAAGATCAGTGGACAGTAATTTTAAAGAGCAATGAGTAGGTTGGGGAGGAGAAGACATTCTGAGAGGGAAGTTTTGCTCTAGTCACTAGATTTTACTTCCTTGTCTCTGTGTTTAGGATTATCACCTAATGTGTGTGTGTTTATTTTCAGTAATTTATGAATTATCCCTATAGAATTACAACCAGTTTTACTAACAGTTAAATATACAGATTTAACATTAGTTAACTGATCAATTAGAAGACATGTAACCACTGCAATTCTATGCCTGCTTTCCCTAGACTAAATTCTTTGAAAATAATTAGAGTTACTTCCGAGAACCTATATTTAGGATTGAACTACTACATATGTTTAGCAGTCTCAAGCAGCACTATCCCATCCTATTTGCTTTGAAATAAGGCTGCTATATTTCAGTGTATGTGATTCAATTTAATTGCATTCAGAGCCACAAATTCTAATATTGTAGATATATGATTATGTTCTGTCTGCCTCCTTCCTTCCTTTTTAATAAGTGTACAATTTAACTTTTGACACCTGACAAATCATCAGGACTCTGATTTTTTTAAAAAAAATATGACTCTGAATTTTTTTGAAAATCAAGAACAAATTTAACTTTAGTTCATGTTTAGGTTCTAGACAATACAGTTTCCATGAATTTCTGAATTGAGGGAGATGTCCCTAAAACAAAATGTGCAGTTATTTAAAAGCAATAAGACTGAAGTTAAGAGTCAAATAACAAAGCAGTTTAGAATCTGACCTAGTCTCTTCCATATCACAATAACTTAAGGGGCATGGTAGTCTAGCAGTTAAGACGCTGGCTTTGTCAGCCACAAGGTTAGTGGCTCAAGTTCGAGACCCAAGAGCCACCACTTAACAGGGTGCACTCTCATTATTGGCCCAGCTCCTGCAAATGTAAAAATGCAAGTAGATAAATAGGTATCACCTTCGGTGGGAAAGGTAACAGTGTGTTCCATGCACCTCAGCGTATAGTCATGCCAACCACATGACCACGGAAGTGTCTTTGGACAGCAGTGGCTCCCTCAGCTATGAATCAGAATGAGCACAGCTCCCTAGACTGGATAGAGGAACCTTTACTTTTTTTAAGAACTGGTTCTAATGGATCATGTTTATGAGATAAAGCTAAACAAGAATTGACCAGGTTCCAATGAATCTCAAGTAGAACCACCATTAAATGGTGATTTCTGCATATTCTCTCAGATAGTCCTAGAGGAAAGTACACAGATTCCACACAGGCCTAAAAATCTATTGCCATTAAACATACTGTAGTTATCTCTGATGTTTCTCCATAACCAATAGCCCAATTGTTCTTATAATTGGACTAAGTTTAAAAGGATATTCAAGGCAGTTTTACTTGAAAATAATAGTACTTTCAGACTAATACTTTACCAGACTGAAAATACCCAGTAGAAGTTGACCTAGCAGTAACTTTGTGTGTTCAATGGGCCTTTCTGCACATAGACCATTTGCATGTGGCTGGGTGATATTCCTTCTCATGGTCTGTTTTCCTGAAAGAAATCTTTAAAAGTACTACCTTTACAAAGAGCGGGCTTTCTTTGATTTGCTAATAATCCAAAGTCTTGATTTTTGCTGTAAGAATTGTTTTCTTCGGCCAAACAGGTAACCTTGCTTTTTTGCATTATGTTCACATATTTAATTTGTTGTATAGTATATTTCAGCAAGGAATACAACACACACACACATCCCAGGGTGATTCAAAGGATCCAAACTATACTAAATCAATGGGGAAGTCTGCCAAGTTATGTAATCTAATTTTATTTACCAGAAGACAGTGATGCTTATTTTCAAGTAAGGGTACAAGGATTTCAACTGTGAAAGACTATGAAAATAATCTTTCAGGCTAGATTCTTCAGGTAATATGAAGAAATAAAGGATCCAATGAGACATTTGACAGTTTAATACATCTCAGGTAAGACCAGGGACCACTGTCTACTGGTTGGAGCTGAAAAACATTTATAAGTTAGTCTAATTGTACATAGTATAATTTAGTGGCCTGTAAATAAACCTTTGGGATTGTAAGGAAAGTGAACCATCTGATCCTAAAAAAAGAAAATAATTGTGCAGAGCAAGCAGTTGTGAACTTGTTGCAGTAAAAAAAGCATACTTGTAATGAATACTTAATTAATATGAGCTCTGAATACCTGACTCATGCTATATGACAGGACACAAAGTGCAAAGAATTCTAAATTAACCCAGAAGTACTGTCTACTTATCAATAGATCATGATTCTAATTCTACAGTTTAATATTTTTCTCCTGGATGCATACTTTGGATACATACTTTACTGTTGAATACATTGTTCATGTTATTTTATGTACTGCTATCTTGCAAATATACTGAGAGCTGCTGTACCAGAATCAAATTCTTTGCATTTCTAACCATCTTTGGCCAATAAAGTATCTGAACCTTAATGGATCTTAATCAAGCACACTTAATGCTACCGGAGAAATAACTTTTCTTGAGAAATGAGCTTTCTTGAAAAAAAATCAGCATATCTCACAGCCTTTTTTCCTGGATTGTAATTCTTCTGAGTGGGTCATAGGTATCAGTACCTGGGTTTTAGCTTACTAAAAAAATAGACCTTCTTGAATATGTATGGGATAGGAAGAGCAATAAATAGATCCCTTTGCTGAAAGCAAGGATTAGAGAAGGCTATTAAAGGAAGCCCAGGGATCTTCAGTGACCCTTCTGTTTCCATTGCCAACTGAGAGCATCAGGTCAGCTGCCTCTCCACCCCCACAGTTCAGTCAATTGACCACAAGACAAAGGAAACCCAACTTTGTCAGGAAATACTGCCAGGAAGAAAGGCAGAGCTATCCTCCACCAGGAAAAGTGGCTCTCTCAGAATCCTTCTAACAGCATGATCAGAGACTATTGGAACTGATCAGAAACAACTAGATCTGATTCAGCCAGTCAAAGCCATCTTCCCAGAGACACTGCAATGGTTACATACAGTTCCCTAAATCCATCTGCAACACATACTATCCCCATTCCTTCACCAACTTCATTGGAGTTATTCCATGGTGGTAGAGAGGAATAAGTTTTAGATTGAAGTTTTCTACTCACATCCTGCATGTATTAACTTGATTGCATATTACTTCTACAGGATCCCAAAATGAGATGGTGAGGCTATGAGCCCCTCTTATAAGATTCAGATATTTTATTGGCCAAGCTTGGTTAGACATGCAAGGCATTTGCCTCCAGTTCAGCAGCTCTCAGCATATTTGCAAGACAACAGTAAATAAAATAATAACATAACAATAAATGAGGTTAGATATTCAACAGTGTCCAGGAAATCTATTATGGAATAAATAGTCTGCAAAGAATTGCTGAGAACTGTGGAATTGTAATAAAGTGCAAGAGCTTGCTTCACCAAGGCTGCCATCTGTGGCGCCATCTTGAGGGTCATTAGGATACAAAAGAGATGCCGAGGCTTACTTGTAGAGCTGCCAGAGGCAGAGATCCAGGCACTTGCCCTCCACTACCTTTTCCGTGATATGCTCCAAGAGCAGCCAGGGCAGTGAGGGCAGCATGTGAGCCTTGTGCAAAAAGATGGATGAAATTAATTTTAGGGTTATAATACTGATGGTAGAGATACAGGGCTTTCCCCTAAGTAAGGAAGTGTGCAAAACATTAGAAGGCCCATTAAATTCCAGACGATTCAGGCGAGGGAGTTCTATGTGCAAAGAACTCCCATTTTAGTTACATTTGTGCCCCAGGGAAACAAGCAGTTATACTGTATGGTACAATTCGTTCCAGAGAGAGAGATCCTTCCATCTCTGGTTTTAGGTCATTCTTAATAAGTCAATGTGAATTCTACTCACTGATTGATTTCAGTGGAACGGAATTGTACTCATTGTATTGGTTAAAGCAAAGAAACATTGTGTGAAAAGAGATAGATAAGACTGAAAGTCTATATTCTGCTTTTCCCAGATCCTTATCTTCTCACCAAGGAAGAGAGTTGTGTAAGTTTTTCAGTTTGGATCATTCTAGAAAATGAAATAAAACTGTGTAGACAGAACAGAAATTGTGATGTATCACTGCCTTTTATGCACAGAGAAAAAAATAAAACCTTACTGAATTCAGAGAGAACTAATAAAAACCAACCCTTTAACCCATCTTCTCTTTAACAGCAAATCAGACTGACTCTGGTGATATTTTGGAGCAATATACTCAGTAGCAGATTACAATAGTTTTTAGCATGCCAGAATAAAGCAAGTAATCTATTCATATTAAGTCAATTTTTATTTTTAGGATTTTTCCCCCATACATAATTCTGTATTTTGATTTACTGCTCATTAGTTTTAGAGATTGGTCTCAATATGGTAAAATGTTAAATAACTTCTATAACAATAACAATTTCATCATATTTAATACATTTGGAAGTACTGGACAGTATATCTTATCGAATTCCATGAAATCAACTCCCAAACTGGTGACCATAACAGGTTTTTCAGTTTATATTTGGCTTTTGAAAGGGGATCAGGACTCCAACAAGTGAAGGGAATCCACAGGGGCAGACAAGGGTGAAATGGTTAGGCTAGAAATTGGGAAACTTTGAGGTCTAGTCCCACCTTAGGCATGAAACCAGCTGTGTGATCTTGGGCTAGACACTTTTAGCCATCAGAGTGGCAAATCACTTCTGAAATACCTTGCCAAGAAAACCTGTCTGGGCAAAGTTCAGGAATAACTTTAAATGGAAGAAAAAAAATAAATTTAAAGATGAAGTTCAGTAAAACTTATTTAGAACCTTTTAGACGCTTTGCCTCCTGTGTAATTTAAACATTTTCCTGTTTTCCCATCTTAAATCCTAAAAAGTGGCAGCTTTTTCACCATACAAAGGTTCTGCATGGTTCTAAGGTCTCATATTTTGACCAACTGATCCTGATATATTCCTCAGTCAAGAACAATGTTGATTAGAATCAAAGTCATTAGGTTCCAGAAACTCTTATTTTGTTTTAGATGTGGAGTACCAAATGCTCTGCTGATGTCAGTGGAATACCACTTCTAATAAAACTTGTGGAATCCCAGATGCTCTCCAAGACATGTCATGCTCTCTGCAGAGATTTCATTACAAACTAGGTAACACCATCAATGCTAGAGGGGAGTGAAGTTTGCTCTCTTTAGTTACTGGTGGTTTGCCCTGTCAGTGTTAGGGAGTGTCCTTCATGGTTCCTTGATTCGGCTGTGTTTCTTTTTAGTTTGTTTGAGTTATTAGGTCCTTGACTGAATCCAACTCAGTGAAATGTCTGCAGAAAAGCAATCAAGTTCAGAGAACACCGAGGACTCCACAATTTGTAACCCTGAGTTACAAAAATTATCTTCTATTGGTAATGAAATTTGTTTTGGAAATCAAGTTTTTAAAAAGTATTTCCTCCATATCTTATAAGTCCGCCCCTTGCTTTTAGTAAAATTATGTTCTGGATAGGACCCAATCCGCCCCCCATTTAAAAAAAACCCACATTGCCCTTAAAAATCCAGGTAAGTCGCTTCTGTTGTTCTTGATGAGCACATCCTGAACTATGAACGTGGCTCTAGACTTGGTTGCAATTGGACCTAAGCAAACTCAATGGCTGGGATCTCAGTCAGTATTAATTCTGAGAGCTTGATCTCTGCTGCCAGTGGCACCTCAGTGCCCTGCCCCCACAGCTTCTCACCCTGCCCCACCCCCAAGAAAGAGACTTGGCTTTCCTGTCTCTCCTGTCTTTTGCCTCCAAGACAATTTTTGAATCAAGTAGCCTGAAGATTAATTGGTTGGAGGGTACATTTGTCTCCCCACCCCTCTGAAACATAATACAAGAACTCAGAAGAAAGAAACATAAAGAAGAGAGAAAGAAAAAAAAATTAGCAGCACAGGCCTAGCCAAAGATTAACATTTGGAATCTTAGGAAATGTAATCTGCATATCTAATTGATTCCCAGCATATCAGTTTAAAGGATAAAGATGTATATCTCTGCACGATGGAGATTGCATTAATAGCCACATAAATAAAAGGTTGAAAAGTCATCAGGGAACCCTTTGAAGCCCATGCCTGTTGCTTTTACAGCCAGGCCACACTTCTCAGGGAGCTCTTCACTGTTGTTTTAAAGAACCCAGAAACTAGAGCTCAATCATAAAAGATCAGGTTAGTTGGGTATTAATCAACTGCTCCTCCCTCTAGCACAGCATGGGGAGCAGGGCAGGTGCATCCAAAAGAAAGGTAATGAGTAAAACTCCATCACTTGTCTGTCAACAAGGGGATCAAAGAGAGATGAGAGAGGCAGAGAGGTTTTTTTTAACCAAATGCTCAAGTTTTCTCTTCTCTTCTCCAGGTATAATAGAGAAGAGATTATCTTGATAGAAAACGCATTTATCAAAACACCAACTTGCTATGCACTACATGTTTTAATTTTTTGCCCTTATATCAGGATTTCTGGAGAGTGAGAGAAAAGTAAAATGGGACTGTTGACAAAAATCACTTGACATGCAAAAAACTTGCCCATGATTCCTAATTGCTTTCTGCTGCTCCTTGGATGAAGACAGAAGAAAGGAAGTGGACAGAAAAAAGAGCTGAGCAATTAGAAGAGTTTGTTCCTGAATGATTAAGACAACTGCAAAAATCCAGAGGACCACTCGATGATAGCAAGGAGATTTAAAGTAAAAATAACAACTGTCACTCTCTGTTACCATCGAGGAATCATCTGAGCTCTTTCAGCCCTCAAATGCGATTTCCAAATGTGAACCACAGTTCTGTACTTAGGAGCATTTGCAGCATGGATAAAAAAAGTAAATATACTGTTGCAACTACATGATGGAAGCTCTGTCAATTTTTTTAAATTGCCTCTGTGGGATATCTCTGAGGTAGGAAGTTAGATGTGTCTGGAAGCACTAGGTTGGGGGAGACTGGCCATGATTCAGAATTCTGCTGAGGTGATTCCAGGACCTTTGCAGCTGGATCTCCGTATGTCTTCTTGCTCCAAGAACTGAAGGAATTTTCATATTGCAATAGTTGTATGCTCATCCTAGTCACAAAGAAATTATGCAATTGTTTAATGCAAATAATTGATTTTTTTAATAATTGATTTTTAAATGATTTTTAAGAAAATGTTTCTCTTATTTACCACACAGATCGATTTTGTTTACTGCAACTCTTAGCCTGTTAAGAAATAGAAGTTCTAATCATCCGTCTGTAGTTTATCAGAGATTTAAGTCTATATTTTGCCCATCGCTTATAGTTATCACTAACTTAGATGAAGAACTCCATATATAGGTTAAGCACCTTCCTGATTACCAGGCCCATTTATGGTCTAGTCAAAAACTGAATTGTTATTTCCAATAGACCAATCTTCCTCAGTGATAAAATGTTCTGGACTATCAGTGTCTACAAATCTCAACAGATGTTATTTGTCTCTGGATCTCACTCATCATACTTAGAAATACCAATGGCAGGGAAGAAATAATATAGCAGAATTATCACCCTTCTGCCCATGTTTCTGAGCATCTTGAAATGCCTCTGTCTGGCAAATGTATGATGCAGAATATCAGACTAAATTTATTTATTTATTTATTAAATTTATATGCCGCCGAAATCCAAAGACTCTCTTTGGATGGTCTCTTCACCTGAACAACTACTACTTTTCAATGACCCAAAGAGCAATAGTATGGCTTAATTCAAATGTCAAGCACATTTTCAAGTGGCATCATCAAATGTATAAACCTAAGATGCCAAATCCCTGTTGATAGTGCAGTTTTAAAAAAAACAAGTCTCATTCACATCTTTTATACTGAATCCTGACATCTTTCAGGACCAGTTCTCTGTCCAACTTTCATATTACAAGTTTTCATCAACTGTTTAGAAGAAATGGTATTTCTTTGCGAATCAGCTGAAAGTCCTTGTTTAGAGATGCACAAAAAAATGGCAAGTGAAGATGAGGGAGATGACAGTTTATGAATTTCCTCAAACACATATCCCCAACACATCTTCTCAGCAGAACTAATCTCAGACTTCTAAATCATATTTTCTGGGGTTTTTTTAATAATTCATCTTTACAATGGGAAGGCTTGTCGGGTTCATGCGAATGCGGTAACACATGCAAATGATGTTTCCTTTTTTGTTTCCTGTCCAATCATCCTTTTGTAGGAGGCAGTAATTGGAGAAGTGGAGGTCATTTAACTTTCAGGCAAATATAGTAAACAGAAAGATACTCCTAAATAAAAGAATTCTGATGAAAACATTAATCACTGATCTGGTGTGACAAAATAATAAAATGAAAATAATGTGACATTATTTTAAAATATCATGACTATGACAACAATAAGTTATTACTGATTAATATCAATACTTATAGCTGTATAAGTGTATAAAAAGGCTTAAAAGCTTATTCAGGCTAGCATCATGCTTCCCAGGCTATTTCCACGTAAATGCCTTATAGCATCTTCTGATGTCACCAAGCCATAACTGAGAATTAAGAAGCCTAACATCATTACATAAATATATATTGTGCACAATGTTGATAGATGATTTTAGAGAATATTGTACATGACTGTTCTGCCTAAAAAACATTTTCAACATTCATGTTCAGGACATTGTTTCTGATATTAAAGATAATTTATACAGAGCCAGGCCATGTTATTTTGTTGCATGGAGATGTGTACAAGACCTGACTTGGCAAGTTTTGTTTGATTCATTTCCTTTCACCCCAACATTAATTTCCCCTCTTCACACATGGTTCAATCATGGTATCCCACACAATAAGTCACCAATTATATAACGTCTTCTAGTATTGCATGACTACTTCCACCTTCTTCAGCTATCTCATACTGCCTAATGGTCATGAAACTATTAATATACCTGATTTCTAGTCATTGATAATTTTAGTGACATTTTTCCCTAATCCCTTTCTAAAGCTATGGATGAAATCTTTTGCTAGCAACCCAAATTATTTTAAATCACTGTACTATATATCACCTAAGATATAGTATTTTTATGGAGGAAAACATATATAATATTTACAAATGGTAGAAACCTGTTTCATACAATTAGCTCTGTAACTGGATTATTCAACATTTGAGGATTCCCAGATGAAGGAACAAACCAACCAAGCTAAACTGGATAATGTTGAGATGACATGAAATATTTCCTAATAT
>JANHZU010006942.1:118799-131820 GCA_032468055.1 Acrochordus granulatus | reverse complement strand
GTCCATGGGGTTGCGAAGAGTCGGACACGACTGAGCAACTGAACAACAACAACAAAGTAAAATATTGCAATGCACTGTTATTACATTAAATAGCCAAATAAAATGATCAATAAACATAGTAATGATAAATCTAAAAAAACTATTCTGGCCAACCTAAAATAATGTTATATTAGTCCAATCAGTACATATTCTGCAACAGTGGAAATGTAAACAGAACAGATGATATGTTACTTCCATAAAATTTGAAGATCCAGGTGGCTTACATTTATATGGAGAAAATATAAAAATAGATCTTTTGGATTATAGCACTTGAATCTGAATTCCAGACTGAAGGAGGAATCAGGGATGTTCGGTATATTCATTCAGTCAAAGAAAAGGAGTTGCAATTTTAATATTACTTGATGTTAAAGTTCCAAGTTTTAATTTATGTTGGTCAAATTGAACATTCCTTACAATGCACATTTCATTGTTTATCCTGAAGTTTTCCCAAGTGAAGTCAGATATATACAAATTTTACTTTATGACATCAGTGCAGTTCAGTAGTAAATTATTACCTGGACTATAGCATTTAAGGTTGAGAGATGCCCAACTAAATTGTGTTCTAGAAATAATAAAAACAACTAGAATGTAAGAGTGAATATTTTAGTCTCTTTTTCTCTATGGTTTTCTTTCTGAGCTGAAGCTTGAATCAGCATCAAAATAAGCTCAGATTAATTCCTGAGAATTAAGTTACTTTTCATCAATAAACTTTGTGGCAATCCAGTAGCTTTGATCTTAGTACTTATTGTAGATTGGATGGATTCAATTACTGTAGCAATAGGTAATCTGTTGGAAAACAGTGAGGACCATATTAGGAACAAATCCTCCTAGAGAAAATCTATTTATATGGACACTAAGTCAACACTGACCTGATGACACCTAACTAGTTAGTTATTTTAGATGGAATTATGATCCCCATGGTGTTGGTCTATGATTTAAGATTCCTCCTGGACTTGGTAATGGAAACTCATACCTACTTCAAAATGTTTACATGGCATGTTGATATTTGTTCATGTAGATATTGCAGAGTTGGTAGGAAACAATTAGCAAACAATTATTCATAATTATTTATTAATTTTATATAGCTGCCCACTTGACATCCATAACTCTGGCCAGCTTACAAAGTTAAATACACACACAAACACAAAACTCTTTAAACACAACAAAAATTGTTAAAAATTATTAAATCAAAATCTATTTCCCTAGCAATCCAACCACTTTGCAGGATTTGCACCAGTATTATTGGATCCCCAGGCCATATGGCAAAGTTTTGTTTTCAGGACGTTTAGGAAGGTCAACAAGGTCAGAGCCAGTCTAACCTCAGAAGAAATGATGTTCCAAAGAGCAGGTGCCATGGCAGAAAAGGGTCTCCTCCTGGGTCTGGTCAGATGACATTCCCTTATGGATGAGAAATACAATATGTAACATGGACCTGATGGGGTGGGTTGATATGACTGCAAATTTATGATATTTGAGGATGTAATTTACACATGTAGCTTTGCAAATTAAAAAGAGGAGAAATTAGGGAACATATCTCAGTCATTCAAGATATGAACAAATCTTTTTACACACATACACATTTTTCTTCTTCTTTAACATGAAGAGACAAACCATCAAATCTGCTGTTCCATAACACACTAAGCCCTAATGTGGTTTGTTTGGTTTTGGCTTAGAATGTTGCACTTATATATGTTATGTTTATGGGTTTTTTTAATTATTATTGACTGATTGAAATAGGGTATGATATCTTTCAACCTCTGGCACATACAGTAATATATTGAATTATTGTAACTGTAATTTATTTTTTAATAATCTGAGCTGTTTTGCTGAGAGTTGCAGGAGTAAGAAGGGCAGCCATATAAATTAATAAATAATTTTAATAAATTAATGGATAAATAAATACATAGCTTTATAGCACATTTCTTTGCATGATTACCCAGAAGTAAATTGCACTGAGTCCATATACATATGGAATTAGATCTAATGGAAGTAAACAACATAGGTCTGTATAGCACATTGGACCCGATAACAGCGCGTGCTATAACTTTTCATTTTTGACAAGGAAGATGAGTGGTAGTAGCAATTAACACAAAAAGCAGTAACCGAATTAAGAAAAGAGGCAGTCTTATCAATATGATGATCATTTAAAATTTCTAGTCTCCAACAGAGCTTTACAGTATGCCTGGAAAGAAACAGTGAAAATACAGAAGAATTGGCATCATAAGTTCACAATGACCTACCCACCCCAGAAGAAATCTAGGTATGGATGGTGATGGGTCTCAATATGACCTCATTTAGCAGCTGAGAAAGAGAAAAGGAGAGAATCAAAACTAATAAACTCCAAGTGATTGAAAAAAATCACATACAAACATATAAATCATAGTCTTGTAGTACAGATGTGGGAGAAGAAAGGGCAGAGTCAAGGTGAACTGGGGAACCAGTCTTGAGTCATTACACATGCATAAGTGCCAGAGGCCCAAACCCTCGAGGGCCTCTTGTTAATCTTATCTTGGAAGTGCAAGTGTTTTGCAGGCAGTTGGGAGAAATTTTTATAACCTTCTAACTACAATAAATCTGTTGGCTAGAACTGCGTCGTCTAAGCCTGATCATTTGTGCCTATCATAAATGCATTACAGAAATACAGAAAAGGGGAATCTCAGTTCTTTTTATTCCAGCCCCCTCCCCTGCAGTATACTTTGCTTCTCAGAATGAGGTGGCAAAATACAGAGATGGTACGTGATTCTGTTTCAAACACCACTGAATTCACAAATAAGACTATTGTTCACCTTTTGTTTCTACCAGCTTCTCCTTATGTCTTGAAATTTTAAAATACAGTATAAACACCAGATGACCTAAATTTATTTTGATTGATGCCGCCTACTGATATTCTTCCAGATGAGGGCAGCAAGTATCCACAATTCTTGTTAAGACTAGTTAGTCTTACATTATATTTTCCAGAAGATTTCTGGAGAGAAGTGCATTGCACTCATAATTTAGCCAACAGATGAAATCCTAAATCTTAACAATATTGCTGAGTGAAAAGAGTGGCTATGCAAGAGCCAGATCCCCCTCCCTTTTTTTTCTGGAAAACATTACAATGCAGAAGATAAATAATTTGATCTGTGTTTAGCACTCTTGGATTTACTTATCTGTTTCCAAGACTTATTTGGCCATCTAGCTCGTATAATGATTCTAGGAGGCTCACAATATTCTAGGTGCTTCACATGAAACTATACATGAGTAAAACTAGCAATATGGAAGGAAATTTAGATAACCATGTACAGCAGGCATCTTTCTATACCAGAATCAAATAGGCCAACAATATATCTACACCAAAGTATTATATTTACCAGTAGACAGACAAAAAATTTGAAAGTGTGAAAGGAATAACAGTAAAAATAGTTCCACGGGTTTTACTTAAAAATAGATTTTATCATTAAATATAATCATACTAATTAAAATAACTCACATAGTTCCCAGTTCTAATAAACAGATTTGCAAAAAAAATTCATTCAGTTCAATGTAGAAAATTTCTTTTCTAGTCTTGCAAGACTTTTGTGCAAAATCTTATTTTGTTGAGTGAATTATTTACAGTTAATAGATAATACTTTGATAAACAAAACTTTTTCAAAAAACTTTCAACTGCATGAAAGGGATGCTTCTTTTTATATTTCACTTTGGCAGTTATGTTACTTGTGACAATATGTCAAGAACACTTCTTTTACATACCTTCTAATAAGTTAATCCAATTGTGTTTTACAGCATCTATTGTATGTTTGCATTCAGAATAATTTATTGTCTAGTTTGATTAAAATGCTTTATTTTTGATTTTTTTAAAAAAGATTATTTTGGTGAATTTCTTATACTGTAGGAGAATTGTGGTGTTACTGCACTTATTGAGATGCAACTTGACAAGAGGTATGTGTGAATATCATGTTTTTCAGAATACAATCAACTCTCCTGTATTCAGCAAACTTCCATTAAAACCCATAGGCAAAAATAATGAAAAAAAAATTCTCTTGGACAGCTTAAATAATTTTGTCAGATATATGTATATAAAATTTATTTTAAGAAATCTGAATGAAGTGATATTAAATAAACAGAATTATCAAAATGGAAGTTGCACAAATACATCTTATTCTTCAAAAAGAATCAGAGATCAAGGAAGTATTTGGGAACTTAATGAAGTCAATGTGCCATTTAAATGGCAAACTTTAATTGTCTTATTTTAAAAGGCTGATCAGTTTTTTGGGGACATGGATGGAAGACACAGGAAATCTATGGCTACAGGCTAGACTGGGAAATTAAAAAAAAATCCCAGAAGAAAGCAATGGAAAACTTGTTTTGTCAGCAACCAAACAATAGGGACATCTCCATGTACTCACAAAGAATCAAGCTTAATTCAAAGGAAACTTTATTTTATAAAAAAGTATATTGATCCAAGAGAGCTAATCCCAAATTTCAACAAAAGTTATTAAATACGGCATTAATCTAAATATCATTTTAATAATTGACCTACCACTTTTAATCTTAGATCATCTGTTGCTTTTAGAACAAGAAGCAGTATTAAGAAGAATATTGGGTAAACATACTAAAAATATTTCACACTCCCCAGCAAAAAACTTTATAATGCAAATATGATAAATTATGATTATTGAAACTAATATTCAAAGATTAGTTTCAATAATCTTTATTATTAAAACTGGACAAAAGGACCCTTTCTACTTCTTTTTCAAATGTGTGTTACCAACACTGCCTTTCTAGGCTACTTTTCAAGTTGCACTGAGTATTGAAATATTTTTGTTTTAAATCATAAATATTTACGGATTGAAATCGTAAATATTTTTGTTTTAAATATTTCTATACTGTACTGTTTTTCAGTTCAAAATGTCCAAGTAACAAATTGCAATAATTAATAAAACAGTATTTAAACACACAAATATAGCCTCTCCAAGAAAATCTATGCTAAAAGCAACCCATTTATGTAATTTTAATAGCTGCTCAAGTATTAAACTCCATGAATGTTGAATCAGCTTGCTGTCAAAACAGATAGCAATCTAAATAAAATAATGGCATTAAGAATCACAATTAATTATGGCTTTCAAGCATAGTTAAGACTGTAATTAATAAAAATCAGCTTCTAGATGTCTCATTTCTAACTAGTTCACTCTGTAACTTATGCTAAATCATTTAGGAATTCAAATGTCATATCAGAATTAATGGGAGAAATCGCTAAACCTTGGAGTTTCTTACAAGATGTAAGGAATTGTAGTCCCCTAAATCGAGAGGGCAGCAGGCTGGAAGATGTAAGTTTTCAATCCTATATGCAATTTTACTTAGAATATACCTGTGCTCAGCGCAAACTATTTCTGAATAACCAGAAGACGTTAGCAAAACTTATATCAAATCTATGCTATGTATTAGCAAGAGTACTTATTGTAAACTTATTGTAAACAAACAATGCAGAATTGTTTTTTTGGGGGGGAAATGAAGTACTGTACAGAGCTAAGAGCATGTTGTATGCTGAAAAAGTAGGGCCCAAGGAAATACCTAAATTCATGATTGTGGCACTGGCCAAGTTTTATAAAATATTGGAAGTCAGCCCACATCTAAACTACCCATCCTAAGCAATTTAAGAAGGCAATATAAAATATGGAAATGAAAGAAAAGAGGAGAGTAATGGGACCTGATAAACCATTTCACTCATTCGCCATACTGCAATACCAGAGTCTTTGACCAGTTTAGATCTGGGAATAATGAGCATGTTAACTATAATTGCAAGCGCCATTCATTTAGGACTTGCACTGCACAGGCGTGCCACTGCATTCAGAAAGACAACAGACCTCAATATGTAACAGCAAAGGAGAGATTTGGATACTGAGAGGACAGGATTTTGTCTCTACAGCTTAAATTATTTCTTTAAAGAAGCAAACAAACAATGCGTTTATTATCAAATGAACTTTACTTCTGCTGCATAGAAATTATGACATATCAGAGAGTGCCAAATATATATTTTAAGACATTATGCATAATAGTTGAACAGCCACACATTTTGATGTAATGATTTGGAAGTACGGCTGAAATTAAAAATATCCCAGTCCCCACACCTATTATTACTATTGTTATTATATTGTCAGCACAGAAACATTTTGACCACTGTAATTACACATCCACTGAAGGGCACATCTTCTTTCTAAGTCATTGCAATTTGTAATTTCTAATCAGTTCTACATTAATTTAACAAACACAATCATTTCCTATCGCACTTATTCACAATAACATGGATTGTACTATAAGCTTAATTGATATCTTGGGGGTCCATGTAAGCTCTGAAATTTTAATCAACATGGAAAATGCGCCTTCTCCCCTCATCTCCAATGTTTGCAAGGGCTAGTGTCGGAGTGTTTCTGTGTATGCTCCGAAGCACTCTTGACACATTCCAAGACTGAACATTGGTACAAATGCCAAGACTATGGTGATTAAAATCAGAAAAGGGCAAGAGCTTAGTACTTTCCAATGGAAAATCCATCCTCCCTTCTACAGCAGGCAGAAACACTCGCTTTAAAATTGTCCTTCCCGCTGAGCCCCCCCCCCTCGCCCCGCCTTTCATAAAGCCTTAAGAAACACACATCTCCATCACGGCTCCCTAACAAACACGTGAACTTGTCGTGCTTTGGTGGCTTGACTGGAAAAGTTGATAAAGAGTCACTCCCGGGGTCCAGGAATCGCCTAACGGGAGATGCCAGGAGCTGAACTGAAGCCCCGCAGGCATCGATCGCCTCTGCCCGAGCTACGGGTTTTCTCCAGGACGCGCGACTCTCGCACGGGAGGCGCACCGTCCGCGACCGCGACCCAGCCCCTCCTTCGGTGAGGCGCGGCGCCGCCGCCGTCCTCCCACGCCGCCGCCGGCCGGGGGCTCGGGCTCGGGCTCCGGCCCCGGGACAGGGCGGGCGCGCGCTCGTACCCGCAGCGGCCCCGCCGGCCGCCGGCCGGGTACCGCTGCCTTGAGCAGCTGCCGCATCCCCGGAAGGGACGCCGGCCTGAGCGCGAAGAGCTGCCTAGGCGCGGCCGGACGTCGCGCCCCCGCCGAGCGCCGCCCCTCGGGGGCCGCCCGCTCCTTCCCCCGCGAGCAGAGCCGCCGCCACCGTCCGGTTTCCGCGGCTGTGGAGGAGGTAAGGCATGACGGAGAGGAGGGCCAGAACGATGGCAACCACGAGGAAGAGGGACACCATGAAGAGCTCCACCCAGCCGCTGTAGTTGAGGAAGAGGGGCCCCGTGATCGAGACGACCATCACGGAGAAGAAGGTGAAGACGACACACACGCAGCGCACGGTCCGCATCTCCTGCCTCCGGCTCCGGCCGCTTTCGAGGCAGCCGCCGCTGGTTGCGGCAGCGTCGGAAGGCGTCGCGCCCTGCCCGCCCTGCTCCGGCAGGGGGCGCTGCAGCGAAGGCCTGGGCGCCCACGAGAGGGGCAGCAGCTGCAAGCGGCCCGGCGGCGGCGGCGGCGGGAGCAGCCGGGTGTTGAGCGGCAGGTCGTGCACGCGTCCCTTCGGCAGGGCCGTGCGGTGCCGGCACAGCGCGCACGTGATGGCGTCGCCCGGGCCGCCGCGCTCTGCGCCCGCGCCCCTCCCCGCGCCGCCGCCGCCCTCGCCCTGCGCTTGGTGGCGGCGCATCTGGAGCAGGCAGTCCAGGCAGAAGGTGTGCAGGCAGGCCAGCGTTTTGGGCGCGCGGGCCTCGGCGTCAAAGGGGTTGTAGCAGATCCGGCATTCGCGCTCCTCGGCCGGGAGAGGCGCCTCGGCAGCCGGGGCGCGGCGGGGGGAGGCCGCTTGGTGGCCTTCCGCCTCCTCGCCTCGCCTGCTCCTTCCCTCGCGAGCGGGCGGCGGCCTCGCATCTGCCATAGCCGCGGCCTCTCATCTGAGGCTCCGCGCCGCCGCGGCGGGTGAAAGGTCGGCTCCGGGTGCGAGTTTCGAGGGCCGCAGCGGGAGCCCCGCCGGCGCCGTCCTCGGCGCCCTTCTAGGCTGCGCCGCTGGGGAGGTCTGGCGGGGCCGGCGCCTGCAGTGCTGCGCGCCGCGGTGGCTGCGGCGGCTCCTCGTCCCCTTCGCCTTCCCCGCGGCGGCGGCGGCGGCTGCGGGGGATGCCAAGAGGCAGGCGAGCCCGCTCGGGACACGGGCCGAGCCTGCCCAGTGTGCAGCCGCTCCGAAGTTGGAGGCAGCAGCGCCCGAAGCGGGAGCTCCTTGGGAATTGTAGTCCCCTCAATCGAGAGGGCAGCGGCGCGGGCCCCTCCCGGGCACCTCAGCCTCCGGCCTCGACTCTGGGAGGAGAGCTGCGCCCCTTTGACGGAGCAGAAGCACGGCAGCGCCTCTTCCGACAGGGCCGGGGTCGAAGCAGCGGGCAGAATGGTTTGCCCCGGTGTTTGCTGGAGGTGGTTCCTCAGAAAAAGGTACTGATGTAAAAGCTGTGCTGTAAAAGCAGATGCCTCGCTTAACAAACGCAAGCCAGGTGGGCTACCAGACGTACTAAGGACCAGACCCTTCAAGAGGCACTTTTTCTCTCTTCAAACCTCATCTGCATTAATTTTTAAAGCATACTTCTTGGAGGAAAATCCTTTTCTGAATGTAAACATTTTTTTAAACTGCACCTTTAGATTTGCAAACATTTAGCGGAAACTACAGGGCTTCTAAGAAATTCAGATGGGATTAAAGTATTACAGAGTGCCTGACAAAATGTTTGGGTCCCATCCTTTGAACTCAAATAAGCAGGTCGGTTGGTGTCTGCGAGAGTTAATTAGAAGGATCGGTTTTACCAGCTTCCACAAAATAAGTTTTAAAATCTAAAGCAAGGGAGAAAATAACTGGATAAATATTTGTTAATAGTTATTTGTTAATTTTGATAAAATATGCACAGGTTACCACCAAAATATTACAATGCCTCTTCAATATGTTTGTTTACTGCTCAACCAGCTATTAAACTGGACAGCAAAATATAATTTTGAAAGGCTGATTTAAATGGAATCTGCTTGTGCATAAATTGTCCAATTACCCTTTAATCTACTTTAATCTAGTATCCTGTGCAAATTCAGCTTGCAAATTCATTCATGGTTGAAGTATTGAGTGATTTCACCAGCATCAGCACCACACCACCCCAAAAAAGGGGTTATTTGAATAAATTGTGCTTAAGTTAAGCATGGTAAGGATATTTTGTGAATACACACGTAGTGTTCTTATGCAGTGAGGAAGAAAGAGATCCTTTCTTATGAATTTTGTATTAATTCACCTGTAAGCTGCCCAGAGTTGCTATGTGAACAGCATAGCTACATAAATCAAATAAATAAATACAATATACAGTATTGTCTAGAAGATATAGTAGTACCAATATCACTTCCATTTCTTTTAGTCAGCTACTGGAAGTACTTCAGTCAACCACTATTGTACTTTGCGCAAAATATGCACAATGCCTCTTGAAATCACAGGATGAAACTTTGCGTGATACAAAGTACTGTAGTTTGGCAAGGAGACTCTTAATAGTTGTATGATGTGAAGCAGCTCATCAAGGTGAATTGCAGCTGACTTGCAAAGCCCTATTTATATATACTCTGAAACACTCTTCTTTATACATTTCAGGTTTGAGTAATGTCACAGCAACATTTACAAAATGCCAAGGCTAAATTCAGATTAAAGATTGATTCTATTGGAGAGGTCACCTTTCCAATCTGTCCATTCTTCTGACTGAACTGAAGTTCAGAAAAAAACTGAAGTTCAGAAAGTTCTGAACTGAAGACTGAAATTGAAGGCCATAATCCTCAAGATGAGTTGAGCCACTGCATGAGGAGGACAGAAAAGAATTCCTTCCATTAAAATAAACTTATTTTTATGACATGCTAAGTCATAAATTGTAATGGATTACTGGATCATCTGAATCCAGACATAAGCCGCTGAGAGTCTCCAGGTTTCAGCAGCATAGAAATCAAATAAATAAAATATGCTCAGTGTGCTTTAAGATCTGACAGGATGAACATGCTCTGGATCCCATCACTTAAACAGTGTCATGTGGCAGGAATTAAGAGAATCCCATGTCTGCCCTATTGAATACATTGCCCCTGAGATCTGGATAACTTTGACCCTAACTGCTTTTTGGAAAGCTCTTAAGACTTGGCTTTCTTCCAGCACTAGGATGAGAAGTTTTTGCCTATTTTGACTGTTACAGCAGAATGAAATTGCCTTATGAGTGATATTGTTTAAAATATATTTTATAAATTTTCTTCAGCTGTTATGTGTTCTTTTTATTTGACTACACCATTGAGTCATATGTTGATTGAACAGATAAAGAAATTGATTTAATAAATGAAAATAAACTGACAAGGTAAAAAGGTAAAGTTTCCCCTGCCAGTTGTGACCAATTCAAGGGGGTGGTATTCATCTGTTTCCTCGCTGAAGAGCCAGCATATCCAAAGATGCTCCTATAGTCATGTGGCTGGCATGACTCTACAACAAGGCACATGGATGCTAATACCTTTCCCACCAAAGGTGGTACCTATATATCTACTTGCATTTTTACATGCTTTTGAACTGCTAGGCTGGCAGGAACTAAGCAGACAAGAGGAGCTGACACTATTACACAGGAGCTTTTGGGTCTCGAACTTGAGCCACGTTGAGAAGTCTGCACCTGCAAATCTTATCACAAGAAGACTGAGAAACTAAGTGTTGATGCTGTACACATGCGCAATATACTTTATGATGTAACCTTGTAACAGTGCAGTAATTAATAAAGAAGAGATCTGCGAGGGCGAGTTTAGCTTTCGATTCTCAGCTCCAGCTTTGCTGCTCCAGCAGCAGAAGCTGCTGGAAACTTAGCTTTCCCCCGCAGCTTGCTCTCTGCTTGCACTATAGTTCTGTGCCTGCCTTTTTTCTTCATCTTGTATTGCTAAAAGCCGCCAACCTTCCAGCCAACTACCCCAACATCTTAACCACTTGTGCCACTGCATGTCCAAACTGACAGCTCAACCACAGTTTATAGCCATGAGCTTGTAGATTGATTTATGTAATTATGACAAGTAGCAATGGTTAAGCAGCCATTACTCTACCAAGAAAATAAAGCAAAGAGAAACAGCATTTACTAAAATAAATTCCTCTTCTAGCAACGTCTGTACTATTGCCATTATAATTTTTACACAATACGTTTGGAGTGGATTTTTAAAAAAATGAATTAAAAGGAAGCTTCAGTTTTCTCTCACACCATGCTAAAAGGCTTACTAGGCAATCATTCCAGAAAGAAAGGAGGGAGGGGAGTCAAAATATGGCTAAAGGTGCTTGGTGGGTCCCAGTGCTGGATGCTTTTTTTTAATAGCACAGAACATTTTCCATCCGAGTGGAATGAGGCCATAGGTATCCCTCTCAACAGGAATACAGGAAATAGACTTAACCCTGCCAACTATAGACTGATACAGTAAGCTAACTATATTGCAAAAATATTTATTTTGTTGAATTGGATCAAAAGTGAGGAACAGGTGGAACTTAGAGGACATTCAACCTTTGACCAGTATCTGGTCTTCTACCATTTAGCTGAAAAATACACTTCATCACCCAAAGGCACCCTTTTTGCAGCCTTTGTGGATTTCAAATCAGTTCTTGATCTGATTTTAAGGGAGAGCTATGGCAAAAATTTCAGGAGTCCTCAGTGGGTAAAGATAGTTCCTTCTTATTCAAATTTTTTTTTCTGATACATTACTGAAAATGAGGTGTTTCCCTTGGGGGCACTTTTTGGAACTGTTTCCACCAAAAGATGGGTAAGAAGAAATGTATTCTATCTCTCTTATTTTTTTAGTTTGTATATCAATTCAATAACTGAGGCTCTCTTATGTTCTAATCATTACCTCACATGTTAGGAGACCATTCAATTCCAGCTTTGTTATCTGCAAACAATGCCATAATTTTGTTGACTCCCAGGTGGAAATAAGAAGGACATTGAGGGCATTGATTTCCTTTTGGCTAAAGAAGCAACTTGTAGTAAGCTGTCAAAAACCTAAAATGCTACTGTTTGGACAATATAACAGTAGGTTATATAAATAGAAAAGTAATGGGATCACAATAGAGCAAGTATTTTGGGATCAGTTCCTTATTTTGGAGCACACATTTCTGTTATTAGGCAAGTGTGGCCAACATAGGTTTACAATTGTCTAAAGATTCTTTTATTCAAAGGGGACACATTTTATTGATGAAGCTTGCAAGGTTTGTCTCTCAAAGATCATTTCTCATATTCCTTATGGTATTCTAATTTGGATTTTTACAAAATTTAATATTCTGAAAGCTATCCAATCCAAATTTATAACAGCAATATTTGCAGTTCCAAGATGCATCAAGAATTCTGTATTACAGTAGAACAGTAGGGACCTATTTTGTTTCTGTGAGTGCTACAGTCTGGTTCTACCTCCTTAGTTTCTGTTTGAAACTGATGTTTTCTCATGTGAGTTTGGTTCCACTGATTCTCAAAGACCATTTTAAATCAACCTGGCTTATAAAAACTAACAGCAAACTTCAAGCCTTACAACTTTCATTGGAAAATCTGTCCATTAGGACTTGAAAATGCTGGGAGTTATCTTTAGCAATGTATATGAGATACTGATTTTCAAATCAATTTAAGTCAAAACCTACAGTTTATGGATTTTTCTCCAGTGAGCATATGCCATCCTCTTGTATCTTTTCAATTCTAATTCTGAAATTTCATCAGGCTTTCACCTTGGCAAACTTGGATATTCTTTGCTCTGCAATTCTTTGGGGACATTATAAAAACATCCCTTTTCAGCAAAGTTTATGTCCATGTGGAGATGGCTCTGTGGAATCTCTAAGCCACATATTTCTTTCTGGAAGGAATCAAGTAAGTTACATATTTTCCCCCCAGTGAGGCACCAACTTGCTGTGGTTGGGGGGCTTGTGTGCTCTGAAGAAGATGAGAGCTCTGCCAGAGGTTCAACCATACTGGACAGGTC
>JANHZU010006942.1:92535-102818 GCA_032468055.1 Acrochordus granulatus | reverse complement strand
AAGTTGAGCTATATTTCCATCAATCCATGCCAGAAAATGGTAAGAATTAGAGTCCAATACCTCCATTGGTATTGGTATCCAATACCTCTGGAATGTACCCGGAAGTTTCACAGTACTGATTTTTTTTAACATGGGGAGGATTCAGTTTCCTATTACTAAAAAAATAAACTGTTTTGTCACTGGATCACATTTTAAAATAAATCATAACCTACTGTTCTTATTAAATGTTCTTATCCGTATAAGCAATTATTTATTGCTACTTGACTGGGCATATCATGTAGTCTTTGCCAGGGAAGCATGCAAAGAAATCATTTATCATTCAGGCTGATAGCTCCCACAATTTATTTTTTCTAAATTGAAAAGAGTTAGTTCCATATGTTGCAGAACTATCTGGATATACTGGTTTAGCAAATCAACGCAGCACAGAAGACCTAATTTGTAAGATGATATTTTGGGGTGATGATCTCAGAGCCAGACTCTCTTTCACATATTTGAATTAGAAATACTGTAATCCATATGTATATGTGGAACTCTAATTGTAATCTGTATGGATGCACAAACATCAAAGAGCAGGAAAGAAAGTTGTGGAAATTCTCTTCTTTTGATTAAGATGACAATAACAGGAATCACAGTGGATACGCATTTCAGGTATGCTGCTTTTGAATCCCAGTCTAACTATCCTTAATCATTCATCCAGATTTATGTCAGATGGAGGAATGGAAGACTTCAAATGGTGATTGTGTGTTCCTTGAATTGGCCTGTAATGTTTGGCAGTGGGAGAATGTTTTTTTATCAGCAGTGTTAAAATTTGACTGATCAGATTCTCTTCAAGGAATGAGACACTCAGATAAGGAGAGAAAGTAAGTAGCAAGTATTGCAGGAGACAACAAGGGACTGGAAAAGAAAACTACCCGTCACAAAGTCTGCTTGTTGTCTCCTATGCTGGCCTGGTGCGTTGAGGAGAAATGGAGAATTCTATCATTGTGGAAGAGAGAATCAGCTTCCAAGCCAACCAGCTTTTAGTCCCATTTTGCTTTTTTGTCTCAGCAACAAAATAATCTTTTTAGCTGGGCATTTGGCCTTGGGTCTGCTTCTCATAATTTGTTGCAGCACTCATGTGTCTGGAGCTCTTTAGGATCAGGAAGATGAAGAGTATGTGCTACTTCAGGAACTTCTGGAGCTTCAGATTAACCCAACCTCAAAATCAATTAAGAGATCTCAATATCCAGGTATTTTTATGCCATCCTCGAGAAGGAGTTACATTCAGTGCATTCATTATGGGGGAATGATGTCTGTTACTTATAAAAATCCTTTGAATTGGAAAACAAGTAACTGAGTGATTATATAACTTGCAGAGAGACATTATGTAAATGACATACAGTGCATTCACACAAATGACAAAACATGGACAAATGATACCAATTACATAATTTGCAACATTTGTGTAATCACTTCATTAATCAAGTGACATCAATTACAACAGAGATTTGGTTTATTGCATGCAAAAGTTGTGAAGTATGGCAAATCAAACTTTTATGTACAGTACTTCGAACATATGAGGAATATGTGCAAGTAATATAGTGCTGGGTTGTATCCTCTTTTGGAATCTAGCCTTTTTAGGAATTCATTTAATTTGCTTATCTTGATGTAATGGAATGTGTGGATGAGCTTGGGGAACAAGGAGAAGAGATGATGCTTAGGAAACAATCATGTACGAGAGGAAGGAGCTCCCAGTGGCTTAATGGTCAGAGGAAAACAAGAAGGGCCTACTCTAATTGATCAGGTGGTTAAAAGTAGCAATGGGAACTTTGCACCTTCAGACTTTCAAGATTCTGTTAATGTAGTCATATAATAAAGTAGAATTAGTTCATCTAGTTGTATTTTCTTTCTGGTTTACTTGGTAAGGCTAACATCAGTCATGGAAGTCTAAAGGCACAGCTAACCATTTTTGTGGTCCTTACTAAGCATGCTTTCTTAGAACTGACAACCAATGTTCTTTACAGAATGACCTACAAAGATGTTCACCTGCAAATTGCAGTGTAATATAAACATCCCAATATTGTACTTTGCTGGCAACATTCTGTATCAGTTTGCTCTACTGCATATAAGAATTATACATAAGAGTACCGAAAGTAAGTTGAACAGCTATCAAATCTCTTAAATACTCTGGAGCCATTAGATTCAGATCATTGTTTCAAAGTAAGCCTCTGCTTCAGTTCATGAATCTGCTTTGAAAGGATGTTCCCAGTAAAGCTTCATCAAATCAAATCACCCATTCAAAACCTGAATACTCTTAATTCTTCTGAGTCTCACAACTGTTAGATGTACCATTAGCTGAGAATCACTGTTCTACAAGAGACTGAATGAATAGCACTGAAAAACAGAATAGCACAGTACTATACAAGTTTCTTACCTCCAGGAAGTTCATTATATCATTTTCATATTATTTTCCCAAGACTAGTATCCTCCAGATACATAGGATATCAACTCCCATAATTCCAAGCCAGCATAAATTTCATACTGAATGGAAATTACGGGAGTTGAAGACCAATTCATTCTCTTGAATGAAAAATCACATTCTCTTGTACCATAACAGATTTTTTTAAAAGTCAGTCAGTTTAATAATTGAAAGATGAGGAATGCTTTTGGATAATCATATAAAACCCTAGAATGGAAAAGGCTGATTCACAAAAGATGATTACACGTTTTCTTGATTTGTATACATAGCTGTTGAACTATTGAGGCAGCAGGTGCTCCTACACAATAATGTTAGCTGCTGGAACTGAATAATGATCTTGCCACATGTTAATAACTAACATTTTTCCCTATGTATAACAGTATTCCTGATGTTCTTTCCCTGTTTGGACATCTAAGGCTTTACAGGTGGCTTTCCAAAGTTCAAGACCAGCTTAGAGAGGATGAGATGGGGGACTGGGTTGTAGTGGAAGGAGAATAAGTTATAAGATGCTTCACTTTATGCAAATATTAGTCCTTTCCATGCCACAAAGTTTTGTAAATATGCATATGCATTTATAACATATTAGCAGTTTTGTGTGTGTACATGTGTAACTTCAAATTTTTACGATCGGCCTACTGTGATTATTTACATGATTATCCAAAAGCATTCCTCATCTTTCAATTATTAAACTGACTGACTTTTTAAAAAATCTCAGGTATGGTATAAGAGAATGTGGTTTCACTGGTTGCATGAAAGATTCAGCAGTGACTCACTCCACAGGCTTGTAAGTAGGCACAAGGTAGCTCTCTTCAAACAAGATTCTTTACGCTGTGCAGGAGAAAAAGGTGAAAGGGCAGCCCAAGCAAAAAGATGTTTTTTTCCCCGTCATATGTCTAGGAATGAGTGGAGTGCTATAAATAAATAAGAACCAATCTAACATATTAGAAACAATCATTATTGTTACCTAAACTTATGAAAAGTTTGCCAAATCAAGGAATAAGTCACTTGGTAAATTTTTGCTAGGTGGTAACATTTTAACAGAGTTAAACCCAAAGTGATGCTGATTTTATCAAACATGCATGAAAGATTGATTAGCAAGTTGGGGATTAGAGTAAAAAAACCTGAAAGCTAAACGCATACAAAATTGCATCTAAAATACTGGGAAGATGATTCTGTCAGATGTAACATATGAGGTGCAGATTGCTAACCATAACTGACATAATTGCTAAACCATAATTGACACTGTACAGCCAGTGGCAACAGCAACAGTCCTTGGGAGCTAACTATCTAGTGTGGAAATAAAAATGCTACTTGACATCATCATAAGAATAGATTTTACAAGTGTAATTACATCTGTATTACTCGGAGAGATAAATGCATATGAGTGATTAAACAGAATACGCAGAAAGAAAGAAACATGTTCACAACTGATTGAAGATAAATAATGTCAACAAAATAATGAACAAGCTAGTTTGAAAAATATCTAAACAGAAAATACTGGAATAAAATCTCTGTTTCAAAATGAAATGAAATGTTGAACAACTGTATTATTCAAGTTCAAAAAAGGTATAAAAATGATAAAGGTTTTGATACAAGGTGCCTAAAATATGTTTCTGTATAAAAATAAAAACTCAAGTAATAAAGAATATTAATACAATTTAAATTAAAGGCTATTTTCAGAACTTTTTCTTTGGAAATAGGTTTTCAAAATCATGATAATTTTTAAGCATCATGATTTTGACTGCAGTAGTTAGGACAACAAGGGTATATTAGTGAATAACTTCAAATGGGATAATCACACTATAAAAATTTCTAAATATGATCTGGGGGGAAGGAAGGGCGGGGCTAGGGGTTAAGACAGGGATCAGCATTGACTTTCTACACATGCACAAACATCAGAGGTCCATACCTTGTGAATTTAGTCTTATCTGGGAAGCACAGGTGTCCGGCAGGCAGTTAGAGACATTCTTGTGACCTTAGTATGAATAAACCTGTTTGCTAGAAGTGCACCAACAGACCCTGATCCTTCACATCTAACAGGTATTATGAAATATACATTTGGAAGTTCACATTGTATTTATGTGAATTGCTTAAGAATCCAATGAGATTTTCATCTCCCGCACCCCCAAATTCCATCTGTGACAAATACAGTGCCCCACCATCATTTATAGTTTAAATAGGAGGCTTCTGGAGCTACCCAAACCCCATTATTATACACATTGGAGACTAGCTATTCTTCCCTCCCTTAGTCAAATTCATATGTTAGCTATATGATGGAAGAAAAAAAGATAACAAATGTCAACATCAGCTGGAAGATACAAATCAAATAATCTCAGGATATGTACAAACCCTTATTTGGAAGTTGCCTAAACTCTCTTCTTTTCCTTATATTATGTAGCTGGAAAACTATTGTGGTATAGTGTGTCAGAGAGTTCCTTGTCTGTAAGAATAATTGATCAACCATCTTTGAGATTTAGATTTCAGATAATCTTAATTATATTTTTGTTAGATTATATCGTGTCTTTCATTCAGGAGCTCAAGGCAGCTTGTTGTTTAGTTGCTAAGTTGTTGGACCACAGCACTCCAGGCCTCCCTGTCCTCCACTGTCTCCCAGAGTTTGTGTTTCTTGCATTAATGATGCTATCTAATCATCACATCCTCTGTCATCCCCTTTTCCTTTTGCCTTCAGTCTTTCTCAGCATCACAGTCTTTTCCTCTCTTCACATTATGCGGCGGAAGTATTTGAGCTTCAGCTTCAGTATTTGTCCTCTAATGAACAATCAGGGTTGGTTTCTTTTAGGATTGATTGGTTTGATCTCCTTGCAGTCCAACCTGACTCCAGCACAACAATTCAAAGGCATCAATTCTTTGGCATTCAGCCTTCCAACTCTCATAGCCGTGCATTACTACTGGGAAAACCACAGCTTTGACTATACAGACCTTTGCTGGCAAGGTGATGTCTCTGCTTCTTAATATGCTATCTAGATTTGCCGTAGCTTTTCTCCCAAGGAATAAGCTTCTTTAAATTTCATGGCTGCAGTCACCATCTGCAGTGACTTTGGAGCCAAGAAGGTAAAATCTGTCACTGCTTCCTTCTATTTGTCAGGAAGCGATGGAACCAGTTGCCATGATATTAGTTTTTTTAATGTTTAGTTTCAAGCCAGCTTTTGCACTCTCCTCTTTCATCATCAAGAGGCTCTTTACTTCCTCTTCAGTTTCTGCCATTGGAGTAGTATTGTCTACATATCTGAGGTTGTTGGTATTTCCCCCATCAATCTTAATTCTGGCTTGTGATTCACCCAGCCTGGCATTTCTCATGATGTACTATGCATAGTAAGTTAAATAAGCAGGGTGACAATACATAGCCTTGTTTTACTCCTTTCCCAATTTTGAACCAATCCGTTTTTCCATGTCCGGTTTTAAATGTTGCTTCTTGACCTGCATACAGGTTTCTCAGGAGACAGGTAAGGTAGTATGGTACTCCCATCTCTTTAAGAATTTGCCACAGTTTGTTGTGAACTACACAATCACAGGCTTTCACATAGTCAATTAAGCAGAAATAGATGTTTTTCTGGAACTTCTTTGCTTTCTCCATGATCCAGCAAATGTTGGCAGTGTGATCTCTAGTTCTTCTGTCTTTTCAAAACCCAGTTTGTACTTCTGGTAGTTCTCAGTTCACATACTGAAGCCTAGGTTGTAGTCACTTAAGCATAACCTTGCCAGCATGTGAAATGCATGCAATTGTGTGGTAGTTTGAACATTCTTTAGCATTGCCCTTCTTTGGAATTAGAACATAAACTGACCTTTTCCAATCCTGTGTCCACTGCTGAGTTTTCCAAATTTGCTGGCAGCACTTTAAACACTTTAGTACTGCTGAGTTTTCCAAATTTGAGTGTCTTGGGAAGACGTCATTCCCAAGACATCAGTGTTTAAAAACATTGTCTTAGGATTTTAAATAGTTCAGCTGGAATACCATCAACTTTTCTTTGGCATCAGTGGTTAGAGCATAGATTTTGATTCCTGTGATGTTGAATAGTTTGCCTTGGGTTCTGACCGAGATAATTCTGTTGTTTTTGAGATGGTACATCAGTACTGCTTTTCTCACTCTTTTATTGACTGTGAGGGCTACTCCATTTCTTCTCTGAGATTCTTGTCCACAATAGTAGATATAGTGGTTATCTGAATTAAATTTGCCCAATCCTGTCCATTTTAGTTCACTGATTCCCAAGAAGTCAATGTTCAATCTTGCCATCTCATGTCTGACTACATCCAGCTTACCTTGATTCATAGATCTTACAATACAATACTGTTCTTGACAGCACTGGACTTTCCTTTCACCTCCAGACACATCCACAGCTGAGCGTCCTTTCAGCTTTGGCTCAGCCACTTCACACTTTCTGGAGCTACTTGTAATTGCCCTCCACTCTTCCATCTTCTTGCATCATATCTTTTAGCCTTTTGATACTGTCCACTGGGTTTTCTTAGCAAGGATATTAGGAGTGGACTGCCATTTTCTTTTCCAGTGGATCACATTTTGTAAGAACACTCCACTATGACCTTTCTGTCTTGGGTGGCCCTACCTGGCATACCTCATAACTTCACTGAGTTACGCACACCCCTTTGCCACGATAAGGCAGTAATCCATGAAGAGGCAAGGCATCTCACAGCTTTCCTTTTAATCCCATGACAATAAACCTTGTAAATAGGTGGGGCTGAAAGATAATGGCTGACTCAAAGGCACCTGGGATATTTCCATATGTGAGACTTCTCTGGAATTTGGATACCCCAGTCCGAGTTCACTATCTTAACCACTATATCACACATTACACAAAAATCTTGCAATCTGTCAACCTGATAGGGTTGAGAACTCAGGTTTCTGCTTGTCTTACAGATCCCTGATGATGGAGAATATTTTGTTTCACATAGACTCATGACTGCTTGGTAGATGGCATTCAAACTTATTGTACAACACTCAGTTCTTTGCATCTTGAGTCACCCTGCAAGATCAGGGTGGAAAGGCCAATATTTACTATCATCAACTGTAGTAATTGCCACCAATTGAGATTATTTTAAAAGGGAACAATTCATGATCAATACAACTATGAAAGGCTAGTCCTGAGAGCTCTTTGATAGTTTACATACCTTGAATTCCAGCTGCTAAGGAGCAACAGTGGAAAACAGCAGTCCTCTCTTTCTCTACAGCAGAGTCTCTCCATGAAAGTGGGATATCTAGAACCATTTTGAAATACGTGAACCATTTGCCTGATCAGCAGGGCTGTTCTTATGTTCTTATGCTAGTTTATACTAGATTGCCTAGTGTCTTTGAGTAGTCTGAGAGTAATAAAATTAAAGATAAATGATTGTTTTTGCACGAATTATCTCTCTTTCATCCTCAGAATTCATCACCTGTGACAAATGAATGTTAATTGCTCCTTAGCAATAATTTAGATAAAGGTTTATACCAGCTCTCTTACCAGTTCAATTTCAGAATTGAGAAAGCCTTTTGGATAAAAGGTGAAACATCTTCTACTTGAAAAATCCAATCCATCCAGATGCCTGTTTTTTAAACTTTTGTTGCGATTAGATAAAGGTTAAAACTTGTATCATACATGTTATTCAAAATGCGGTTCAGAAAGTGCAGCCAGGGTTTTTTTAGGACTCCAAAAGGTCTGGGGAGAAAATATTCATTTAAACTCTTCTTACATCTCATTGCATCTTGTTTCAGATTAATTTTCCCCATTGTTGGTAATAGAAGTTAATAGCCCAATAATTGGAGGGGTACAGGGTAAACTAAAATATCTGTTACTGGTACATTTTAGCAAAATAATTAAAAATATTGATCCATGTGATTATTTTGAACACTAAATTATACTTTAAATGTGTCACCTTCCATATAAATGGTCCAGGGAAATTATCCGCATCACAGCTGCACTTTAAATGGGGATTCAATTCACCATCTACCCCTGAACCAGAATTCTTCATATGAACCTGGATTTCTTTTAGCAAATAATTCAAAAACTAAAGTAGATTCTCAAAACTAATGATTCTCCTTGCACATCCCATGGAAGTTGCAATTTGCAGCTCTTAACACAGCAATTGCATCTGCTGTGCTAGTTGAAATTTGCACTGGTGTCTAATTTGTTTAAGAAAGGACAAAAGTGCATATTACAGAACACATCAAACTGTGGATCTTTTTCTTTCCCTTTCTGTCAAGTATGAACATGACATGAGGTTAGTGTGTTGCATATTTCAGCTGTACCATCTGGCAGGAATGAGGAAAGCCACAATGTAATCACGCCCAATCATTTATTGTATTTTACTGTGGATGACAGGGAAGAAGAGAGTCAGAGGAACATTCTTTACATTTAATTCCACCCTTGATTTATTTGATATGCCCATCTTTTTAATCTGGAGTTTGTCACAGACCTGATGGAAGACTATCTGAGAACCTTATATATGCAGTTTTGATTTATTTCATGGAAGAAAAGGTCAATGTACAGTAGATTTGGCAATTTTGCCAGTATTTCTGCTATGAAATGCCCCAGGCTCAAATGATTTGTTTCACCTGTCTGTAAATAGTATGTTTTATTTTAAAGATACTGCTCTAATATTGATGCCAGTTAGTTCTTGGGAAAAGTTTTGGAATAATTTACTCATACTTGAAGATGAGTGAGAACAAATTAAAATGCAAAAAAGCATGTATTTATGATTTGAAATAGTTTGAAATATATTGAAATATATTGCAAATGGCCTATTCTACTTATATAATAATTAAATGCATTGTTGCATCATTTTTTAATTTAAAAATGTCTAGTGAGGAATCATGACCATTGGCCTAAACCAAATCCAGAAGTCATGTGCAAATCAATTCTTAAAACATGGACATTAGTTATTTGCTTATTATATTTATAACCCTCCTTTTCTCTGGAAACACATGAAGAGCTCCCTCACTGTATCTCCAAGACAAGGTAGTTGAAACTAAGAGATCAGGACTAGGTCATCTACTACACAAAGCAAGTTGCTTTACCACTGTCTGTAAACCAAGTGGTTGAGTTTACATAATGCCAAGCCAAAAACAAATCAATAGAAGAGAATATTTGTAGCTCAGTGTTGAACTGTGGGGTCCTTGGTGCTCTCTGCACTGATGATGTTACCTAATTGGGTAACAAAGAGTCTGCAGGAAAAC
Source organism: Acrochordus granulatus (assembly GCA_032468055.1). Taxonomy (NCBI): domain Eukaryota; kingdom Metazoa; phylum Chordata; class Lepidosauria; order Squamata; family Acrochordidae; genus Acrochordus; species Acrochordus granulatus. Next base: position 93,174 of record JANHZU010006942.1, on the reverse strand, counting down.
AATGAACTGAGACAACCTCATGAGCTACATTTAGACTCATTCTGATATGTGAATCCAAGACTGGTCTCAAGTACCCTAGAGAGCTACAGCCATATCTAACAATGTATATATCCCTTCTACCTCAGTTAGTACCCAGGGCTTATATCACATCATTACAACTAAACCAACCAACTTTACCTCTTCGACAAACTATGGTATGAACCCAGGTCTCCCTTTAAAATTAAATCTGCTTAGTTTTGATGGTAGAATTAATTTCATACATTTGTTATGTGTGCATGTAGGGGGAGGAGGGCAGTCAGACTGCACTAGATGAGGAGGAGTGCTAAGTTTAGCTTATGAGCAAGCTTCATGGTTCTTTGAAGCTGAAAAAGCTGCTAAAAGTGTTGGCGTTTTCTGCTGGAATAGTTTTCCTACTTCAGGGGACACATATAAAGGATCATCAGATTATTGGCACAAACTTATATACTGTCTCTCATCAGCACACTTATTTGTAGGAGAAAACAATGTTTTTTAAAAAAAAATCATTAAAAATAATTTTCTTGAAATTTCCAGAAGAAAATGAAAAAGTACTTTTCTATAATTTGTAAAAAAAATTCAGAAAACATGTTTTAGTAATTCAGTGTACAAGTTTAAACTGAG
>JANHZU010006942.1:42567-53381 GCA_032468055.1 Acrochordus granulatus | reverse complement strand
AGCCACCGAGAATCACTTATAGATCAGTGGCATATAAATATGTTTATAAATAAAATAAATAAACTGGAATTATATAAGAGTTGCTTTTTAAAAACAGAATTATCACATTCCTTTCTCTTTATTAGTGTTTGTACATTGAACAATCCACTGTCACTGTGCAGTTCAAAACTTGTACAATCCACATATGGAGGAGGTAACAAACAGAAACATATCTCTACTTTCACAAATAATTACTTCTTGTACTCAGATTTCTGAAAATCAGATTTTATCTCCTAATCAATGGCTCCTAATCAAACCCATTTCTCAGTAATGGAAAAAGAAAAAGAGAGGAGGTACTTTAGTAGTTTGCCAGTTCTCAGTGCAATCTTAGTCTAAGCTCTTATTGTAGTAAGTTCTATAAATGTAGAAACACCTGCTAGTCAGTGCTTCACAACTGGCAGTTTTCATGCTATTTAATTGTACTCTGGTCAGTTAGGAAGTGACAATGATTAAGTATCTCTTTTAAGGACATGTTCATCAAAAAGATGGCTAATATTTTTATTTGGGCTAAATATCACATAAAATGAGAAACATTAGCTTTGGAAATAAGTGCAATCTTAAAACAAGCGAAGCACCACTTGAACACCACTGGCACTGACAAAGTCACCTTAAATCAATTTGCAAAAGGCAGTGTTACTCGGAACAGCTTACATTCTGCGGCGATACCTGTAACACCATCAAAGAATTACATCTGCCTATCCCAGGTCCTTGAGAAGGACTCAATAGGTGAACAAAAATGCCAAATCCAGTCTAAACATCTGGATGACTGTGCAACAAACCATAATTCAAAATGTTATTTAATGTTCAAAATACAGTGAGAATTATGAACAAGCAAATATGTTGTTACAATCAAACGCATCTCAGTGTAATCTGCGTAAGGAAAATGTCTGAGGCAACTGTGCAATTTTGTCCAAAGATTCAATGTTATGCTACTGTAAAGGTCTGTATGAAATAACTATAAAACAGTAACTATGCTAAACTTTACAATGACATAAAGGCCAAAAGAGGAAGCTTCACAGATACCATTTGATCTTTCCAGTGATTACTTGTTTATAGTCTTGAGTATAACAAAATTTAAATTATCACTAATTTTTACATTCTGTATTTTTACCTCCACATGGGAGGTATTATAGTGATATGTTAACATGGCTTATAGATTCTGAGAACATCATAGTAAAAGTTTTGATGCATATAATGTTTAGCATGTTCCATTTTTTTGAAATATTTTGAATTCTCTCCAATTAAACACTGAGTATTTAATAAATCTAGGAAGAAACATACTTTAAGAATAGCCCTTTTCATATAAAGCTTAGTATCCTAAGCCTTTTTAACATATCTTTATTTCATTCAATAGATTAATAGTATATTTCTACCCCAAATTTCTTTCAAGGTAGAACTTAACATTGGCACATTTATGATTTTTAGGTGTTTTATCATTCTAGTACTGATCAGACCCAACATAGAAATTTTTATAGTAATCAAACTTGATGCATTAAGCATGCTTCCCCAGCAACTAGTTAATACTAGTTATACACATCTAATCAGTACCATATCGTAAGTAGATTTCTAGTTAAATTAGGAGAGAAAATAGCAGTCAATGACAGGATAAGTCTCTCAACATTACATTTAAACTCTTGCCCTCATGTCAGCTCAAATCTGGATCACAGTTGTAGTTGTTCCTATGACTCAAGTTACTTTATCTGAAGTAAGACTGAAAGTTCAGCAATTCGTTCCTTAAGTTTTAAAAAATATTGAATATTATTCTGCAACTAAGTTTTTTTTAAAAATGTTAACTTGAACAAAGCCTGACCAAAGCAGTCTGCAACACATCTGTAACATAAAAACCATTACTTACTATAGATTAGAGTGTGACAAATCAAATACAAATGTTTCAAATCTTTCTTTCTTTCTTGGGAGTTTATAACTGTAGCATGATTTTTTTTAATATAGCTCCATATTTGACACACCTTAATAATTTTCCCTTTCCAAATATTCCACAAGGAAAATGGCAGAATGCAACTATTATTTGTCAGCAACTGGTCATGCAGACAACCCCAGGATTTGCAATCTAAAATTAACCACGATTAACCTGCCAATTTAAAATCTAGCACTGCTTAGAAATATATTACAAGTAGTTCTACCTAAAGGAGCATTGGCATCATAATGAGTTTAAGTCCTAATACACTTGGACAGAAGCAGCTTTGGAGGAATGTTATAAAGATACGATAAACTAAACCTAAGGTAAATCTTATTATCTGAAATGGATCAAACTGATGATTTATCAGACTGAGAAACCACTCAGGTAGCTCTTAGAATGGCTGCTCTTGGGCACATTGTTCCGTATTTTTATCAAGAACTCAGGAAAGCCATCAGTCACTCTGACCAGTGTGCTGTCCCAAATGACACTGAAATTTTCATTACATTGCAGCAAAATGGTATCTTGCAACCTTGAGAGCTGTCTTTCATGTACAGGATTTTCTTCAATGGATCTATTAACCGCCAGCCAAATCTTAGGTAGGGAAGTTGGTGGTATTCTCTACTTTCATTAGGATTTTGCAGTCTTCACTAGACCTTGAATTAATAGAGGCCAGACAGCAAAAGGAGCAGCAACAGCAATAGCATTTTAACTTAGCTCTCCCCAATGAAAACAGACTCAAGACTTTGAAACAGTTTTTTTATCTCAGCCAATGAATTACAAGTGTATTATTTGCAGATTAAGAAATTTACAAGGTTATTGTTTACACAAGCCAAAACTTTTCCTGCAAAGTTGATTAGAAAATATAGATGATATCAACCTGGAAATATCTAAAGGAATTAAAGAATATTAGTCTTAATTAAATCAATTTAATCATGTATGTTTTCCTTTGAGGAAAAAAAACAGGAAAATAGAATGTATAGCTTGTATCTTAAGCAGGAGGAGAAATAAACTTTTTTTCTTTTAGTTGATAACAGCTTGTAATATTTAATTTTTAAAATGCAGATTTAATAAGAAGAAAAAGAAAGGTAAGCATGGAATAATTCTTATTTTTGAACTCAGTTTCAGATTATACGTATATGAACTGAAAACTTAATTCACTTGGTAAATAACAGTGCTATCATGTGTAGGGCCAAAAACATATTACATAAATAATACGCATCATGCAGTTTTTGCTGAAAATCTGTAAACGATTTCTATTGTTCAATTTCTTAAAACCAGAAAAAACTATCTGTAAACCATGCATGGTTATTATTAATACATCTCTACATTTAAATATGTCTTTTAAAATAAAAATTTTATAGAAAACTATGGGGCAGACATCATTGATATTTTCTGCACTGAAGCATAAAAAAGCTTTGTAATTCCCAGAATATGTTACAGATCTGTAGATAAATACTTTCCTGTTCCCATAAAAATATTTTTGTTGAATTAATATTTAATTATCTTGAAAGCAGAAATACAGTGGTAAATACAAATAAATGAAGTAAAGTCATAAATCCCTGCACAGAAGGAAAACAGATGACACTATCTAGAGAATAGAGTCATACAGAATACTGGACACACAACTACTGCACTGAAGACTTTGGATGATGGCACATACACTTTTAAAAATCTTTATATTACAAACTAGGTAACTGTTTAAAATGTAACGAAGGCCAGAAAGGTCCCAAAATCTTCCTCAATTTTTCACTAAATTCTATATAACATTTTACCTTATGCTGAATGCAGAAAAGGAATAAGGATTCAGAATAAGGATTCTGAAGAGTGGAAAAAGGAAAATAAAATTCTACATAAAAAATATGTAGAATATTTTTAGAGGCATGCAATTACAAAAGAAAGAGTTAAACTTAGATCATACTGACCTTATTCATTATATCTCTCTATTCCTTTCTATCTTTGTAAAAAGTCCTTATTTCCATCACATTCATAAAGAACTTGATACAGAATTTTAAAAGTATCAAACATAGTTCACAGTAATTTAATTTCCCGAGTTCAAATCTCAGAGCAAACTAAATGGAAATGGATGTAAATGCTTTTGATTGCTTCCTACAAACTATATCAAAGAGATAAAGAGGAAATGCTTCAATCTGAGGCTGAGTGCTGTTCATATATATACAATTAAAGTACAGTAATATTGAAAAAATGGCCCTATGAGTATTAATTTTCATTTTGGAGTCATTTTACAGCAATACATGACACCTCAGGTTATTGGCCCATGTAATTTTGTAGCAACTCTCCAAGATTTCATGGAAAGATCATTCCAAGAAAGCAAATACCTCTTTAACTGGAAGTAACAAAACCTATTTTCTCTTTGAGCTAGAGCCCTTCTAAAAAAAATTTGGGGGAAAAATATTCTGCTGAACTTTATACTTTTTCCTCAGGAACTCAAAGCTTGCATGCTTGTCTGATAAGATCTCTTATCCCAGCAAATAAGAAGGGCAAATATATGTAACTTCAGGAATAGAGCTGCATCATGTACCTTCAAACTCTTCCCCTTGTCCTAGATGACAGAATCCACATTCCCATATCTTTTAGAAATGAAATTACTCAAAAGGCATCTGAATCCTAAATCCTAGGATTAAAAATCTGTATAAGCAAGTAATTCAGACCTTTAGAGAAAAAAAAGTGGCCTAATATATATCTCTGTATTCTGTTCCATCCTGTATCTGCCAAAATAGGAAAACTGTACAAAATTTAAGAATGAAATAGAGTTCTGATGTTCAGAACACAATGTAACTTGGTTAAAAACTGGCAAACGTTTAACTGCTAAGAACTAGATCCAAATTTAGAAAGTCATGCTTTAATAATGAGTAACTGATTTCTACAGGACTAAAATATGATTAGTGCACATTGGCCCTTGAGTTTCTATAAGCAATGCTTTGTTGGGGCACTGTATTTCCTCATTGCCCTGGATGTTTGAAACATCTGCCTTGAATTATGCCTAATTCTCAGGGCTACAAATATTTAATTTCAATTTAATTTTAAGGACATCAACATTTCACTAATATTTTAGACATCTGCTATTGTTCCAAAGGTACTGCTATAAAGGCCAAACAGCTTAAGATCCTGATATTACTTAATTAATATTTAGGTATTTGTGAAACCAATAGTAAGCCATAGATAATATATATGGAGTCTGAATGAACATATAAAAGACATTTTGCTTCTCTATCTAAATACTGAAAATAGATTATATAGAGCTAAGTAGATAATTCCATTCAAGATGGACTTTGTTTCACGGCTTCTTAAACTAAAATTTGTAATCTGATGCAGTATATAAACTGCCTAAATTACAGAATTGTTCACCGATACATCATTATGCACATTTAAAGTACAACCATATATTCTGCGTGTGTGTCTACATACACACAAACATATACACATACATACATACTGTGTGTGTGTAACTTTTGTTTGAAAAAATGGTCACAAATGCAGCATATTCTTCATTTAAGCAAAATCTCATTCCTATTCTTTTAAACTGTTAGCTGAGAATTATGATCCATCTAATATTTATTCTTCATATGTTCATCCTAAAAAGAACTATAATCTAGAAACATCTAACACTAAATGAGAAAAAGCAGATTATCAACATAATATCCCTGTTAAAATAAAATACATGGAAGCTGTATTTTTAGCAAGGTCATTCTCTTAAAACAGTAAAGCTGAATTATCTCTCAGCTATGCAAAAGCATAAAAGAACTTGCCAAAATGCCCTCTCTTTCTACAGAATTCCACTATATTTTATTATGTCATGTCCTTCAAGCTGGAGAAGGTTTTATGAAGATGAAGGGAGCTAAATGGTATAGGAAATATATGAGTTTCCTCCTTGTTGTGCTTCAATTATTTCCAATTACTGCCCTTGAAGCTAAATACTATCTTCCATGTATATAAGATTTTAGAAATTACTGTTAACAAAAAATTATAATGAATTATAACACTGTTATGATAATATAATAACAAGCTAATACTGAAAGTAGAGACCAGTTACAGCATTTGTGTAATGTAAGCAAAACAGTGAAATGTAAGCAATTAACAATCCTGAGCCACAGAACAATGGATTTGAATTAAGAAATTGACTTTTGTGTTTCTATTTAATACAGATGTACAAGGAAGTCCAAATGTATTTCAAATGTTGGCTTACCTTCAGCTGCTTTAATATAATATCCATTCTCTTGATCTGGAGGGACTTCCAAAAGCTGCATAATTCTATCAAGCAACCCATGAATTATCTCAAAACCAGGGTTTTTGTTATAATAGATAGCACAAAGATGCCTGTGGTTTCTTGCACCTACATCTAAACAAGGAAAAAGAAGCAAAAATAATATTAACCATTCTGTAAAAATTGCACTTTAAAGACCATATTTGTTCTGATCCTATTAGGTAATAACGATTAACAAAACCATGAGTAGCAATTCACAGATTTGATTCTAATTTTACACTTTATAATATTCCCTTTCTACTGACTACATTCTTTGGATGCACACTTTAACTTCATTCTTGCTATATTATTATTTTATTTACTGTTGTCTCACAAGTATACTGAGTGCTGCTGTACTGGAGCCAAATTCCTTGCATGTCTAACCATGCTTGGCCAATAAAGTATTTAAACCTGAATCTGATGGGTGCCTGTTTGGCTTGTACTTCCTAATAGCCCAGCTGCTCAGCAGCAAGTTTATAATCTTTCCCAAGATGATAAAAAGTGCTTACATTGCTATATAACATATCCAGCAGGTAACAATCAAAGAGTTACTTGGGCGCAGAATGATAAATGAAGAATATGAAAAATATTTTTCCCAGAAACTAATCTCATTGCAACAATAAACCTGTATCTGAATGGTAGTAATTCAGAGGATCTTATGACTAATATTGCTCCACTTTAACCAGTAGGTTTTAACAAGGTTCTCTTGCTGACAGAGTTGTTTTTAAAAAGCTGTATTACCCTAACACACCACATCAGAGTTAAACAAAGTATGTACACATGGAAAAAAGTTGCAGTCTTAGGCCAATGCCCTGTTTTCTTTCTTTCTCCCCAAACATTCTGTTCATCTGGGCTTCCCTCTCCCAGCCATGAAAAAAGAGATGGGACAGGAAAGTTGGTTGAAACTTACTTTTCCTTATTTACATCGCAAAAAATCAGAGATTTACAACCTGAGGTTCTAGGACTTTTGCAGTCCTCAAAAGCCTTTAGTCAAAGACCCAAAGGCCTGGCAAAAGTTATCACTAAATTGTAATTTAATTTTGATCAAAAATGTTTAAATTGATCACAAAATTGCATATATTAATTACATTTAATTAATATATTTTTAATTTAAATTTAATTATATTTAACTATATATATATATTCCTGCTTCAAGTTTTTGGCAACCCTAATATACTACTCTAAAGCTGACTTGATTGCGGGCAGAAAAAAACACTGTATACCACTATAATAAACCATGGTCTAATATGTGTTGAATTTCTTTTAATTGGAAAATGTGGTCAATAAAATGAAATCAGAAATAAAATTAGCAGTATGAAATTCATTTGCTACAAGCCATATAAAAGAGCAGTTGCCAAATTGAAGCAAAATTTTCTTGGATAAGCTTAGGGTTTTTTAGCCAAATAGAAAGAAACTTATTGCATCATTTCATAAAATGATTTTCCTGTTTTTAAAATTCAAGAGCCAAGATGTTAGGAAAAAGTATACATGTTTTATAGAGAATTCAAAATACTGTCCTAGAAATCCGTTCCATACAATTTGCAAGGAAGATAGCCAGGTCTTCTTAGAAGAAGCCAAGAGAATGTGATAAGAAATACAAGTATATGCTGCCCCCTGCAGCAGAAAAATTAAAACACATTTTGGGAAATATATGTTCATAGAGTATTGTTTTCAGTACTATATCAGCAGAACCTATACACTGATAAGGAAAGCCATGAAACAACTCATAATATATATATGCAAAAACACTTCTGTATTCATTCCTTCTATCGCTTATTGCTTGTTCACCAAAATGTCTACTTTGATAATGATGCCAACTAAAGAGGGTTCAGAATCATACACTTATATTCCAAATTCAAACTGAACATTTATTCCATTTTACTATGCAACAGCCATAGAACTGAATTATATATATCATTTTAGCGTGTTTGGGACTATCTATTTATGCAAAAATATTTTATGTAACTGACAAAATGTTTATATGGTATTAATTAACAGTACTGATCAAATACAACTGACCAATAAATCAATTTACCCAAAATTAAGAAATGATGAAAGCATTTGGAAACAGTTTGTATTCCATTGCCATCTAATAAAATTGTGAAGGCAAACAAATATCTTAGCTTTATCATGTTCAAAAGCAGAAGCAATGTTTTTGAGGAATTTTTAGAATATACATTTTAGAACAAGTTTTTTTCATAATACAGTATTGTTACAAAGGGCCTCAAAGCAATCAATTAACATGTGCCTACAAACTAATTTTCCTAACCCGTAAATCTGTTTGATACGTGCTTAGCTTGTGTGAATCTAGACAGTATAGCTTGATTTAGCATAATGCAATCTAGGCTAGACATTTTATATTGTCCAAGTTCCTTGAAATTGGAAAAAAGGTAGTTTTACAAGTACAAAAGGATATACAGTGGAATCTCGCAAGACGAGCACCTCACAAGGAGAGATTTTCGCAAGATGAGCAAACATTTTTTAATAAAATTTATTCCACTTGATGAGCGGCAACTCGCAAGACGAGCAAGCTTCACGATAACTTACATGTCATCAGTCAATGTGCTCTGTATTTCCCATTCAGGCAGCAACCACGCGAGAGTTCTGTTGATGCTGCCACATGCAGTTTACTCTGTTACTGTCCATGTGCTGTAATGTGAGATGTTGCTGAGGGAAAAGGTCTTTTTGCCTCGAGTGGTGGTGGCAGCAGATCCTCTGAGCCAGCAGGGGGCGCCAGACAGCAGCCGGCCTCGCAGCAGCCGAGGCCAGAATCTGCCTCGAAGCAGATCCATAAGTGCTGGTTAGTTTGCTCTATTTCTGCTTTATATCGTGTGTTAATCATTGATACTTGTTTCTGATGTTAGGGACAATCATTTCTACATAAAATTCTGTTGACAATGATTTTTTTGTTAATATTTTTTGGGGCGTGGAATGGATCATCCGCCTTTCCATTGTTTCCTATGAGAAACCTCATTTCGGTTTAAGAGCATTTCAGACTAAGAGATAAATCTGGAACGGATTAGTCTCACAATCTGAGGTTCCACTATATTAGAGAAATCACTATGTCAAATCTCTACGTTAGGTTTCAGCTATTTTTCATGTGATTAAATTACATTCACAATTTCAGAAAAAAAGATGCAATATCTTATGATCAAGAGTAAAGTGTTCAATGAGACATTTCAATTAGCTATGTAGCTTTCCTAAATATGCAGTTAAACATAAAGCAGGCACAATTTTAATAATTTCACAATTTTTCTTTTTCCTCTATTATTTGCATCAAATTAGTAAAAATTTGATGAAACAGAGGAAATATACCTTAATATCCAGCAACATTAATATATTAAATCCTGAAATATTAATATGATTATTAAAAGGTAAAAGAGAAGATACTTATAGTTGAAAGTAGCTTGGTTCATTCTGATAAATTCACAAAGAAATTTAAAAAAATGAATTTCAAACATTATTTACAAGATTTTTCATCAACTTCCAAAAGATTCAGATTTTTTTTCAACCTGGAGTTAAAACATCTGCTATGCAAATCTGTAAGTGACTACCACTACAAATTTTCTTCATAGAAATCTCTGACTGCAGAATGTTAGAAGAATGAGTGACATAAAAGTAAACATTTGCTTATCTTACAGCCTTAACTACACAGCACTATAGTAACTGAATTGTTAGAGACTGATGTTTGGCAAGTAGATACTGAAATAATCATGTGATTGAAAAGCTTATCTCCATCTTGCCCAACAGGATCTCAAATGGTCTCAGCCAATCAAGAAGTACCAAATTAAAGATGGAAAGAAAAAAATGAAGCACCTAATGTATTCTACAGTAACACAATGATAAAATGGAAAGACTATGAAAATGCTCTATGATCATAGCAGAACATGCAGTTATACAGAGATATATATTATACTTGTGCTTAAGATAAATAGCTGTCTGGCATAACAAATACTTTTCTTAATCTGGCTATAATTCAGCATTCATATTTGTCACACAAAGTAAAGTTTTTTAAAACCAAAAAATTATTTCAGTCAATAAAATAATAAACACTGGTATCACTGGTATCAGTCTGTTGAATAACAACTGAATTCACATTCAACTGAATCATATACCATAGTTTATAAATTAAGGGAATGAGTTTATGTACTGTACATTGTCCCAAATCAAAACTATACTGTCCCAAAACAAACCCTCAAACTAAAGCACATTTGAATTTAGCATGTTGTATAGATTTAAACATAGCAAAATAGCTAGATTTATACATAGCATCATTATATAATATATGGAGTACATCTTATGTGTAATGCATATTGATGAAGATTCTCAGTCAGCTTGCTTGGATAAGCAGCAAAACATTTCTAACCAACAAGAAAAGAAGTCCAGTTGTCATGACTCAATCTCCAGACTAGATAATATATAGGCATTGCAGTTTGGGCTTAGCCAATTGTGTGAATTTGGCAATTATAGTTCTTAATGCATTGTCTATACTTAATACTGTATGTTGCATGCCCAGGATTGTTCCTTGGTCTACAGCATGACCTAAATCCAGCCATTAACAATTAAGCAGATCTAGCAACCAAATAATTTCATAAG
>JANHZU010006940.1:0-20638 GCA_032468055.1 Acrochordus granulatus | reverse complement strand
ACGCTTTTCCAACAACCCAAGAGGCGACTCCACACATGGACATCACCAGATGGTCAATACCGAAATCAGATTGATTACAGTGGTGTCTCACAAGATGAGATTAATCCGTTCCGGAAGAACACTCTTAGCGCGAAATGCTTGTAAAGAGAAATCTGTTCCACGCCCCAAAAATATTCACCAAAAAATAATTTTCAACGGAATTTGAGGTAGAAATGATTACCCCTAAGATCTGAAACAAGTAACCATGATTAACACACAATATAAAGCAGAAATAGAGCAAAAAACCAGCACTTACAGATCTACTTTGAGGCAGCTTCTGGCCTCAGCTGCTGTTGACTGCTGTCACTTTAAGAGGGCCTTTTTTCTCTCAGCTTTTCTGGGCGCCGTGGGTGGTTATTCTTAAAGTGGGCAGTTATTCTTATCTTGCACTTAGTGCTTCTTCCCTCTGTACTATGAAGAAGCGAATCTGTGTGTGCACACGCATGTGCGCAGCTTTAAGAATATCCTGGTGCGAAGGAGAGGAGGGGGAGGGGACTTCCTGGAGATTGAATCGGGAGTCTCCGGAGTTCTCTCTTGAATGCCTTTCACTTAATTTATGCTGTTTGCGCAGTGAGAGAGGAGAGCTCCATTGGGAGATTTCCCACGTGAGCTGATCGCATGGTCCTCATTGTGATCAGGAACGTAGGCAGAACGCATGCATGCACCCTGCTGTCAGTAAGGGAATGAAGTAAACTGCGCGAGAGGAGAGTTGGCAGAATGCGCATGTGCTGCTTCCGGTATGGCAATGGAGTAAACTGTGCAAGAGGAGAGTTGGCAGAATGCGCGCATGCTTGCTGCATTAGCAGAACTCTTGCACGATGTTGCTGTCTTCAACAATGGAGTAAAGCACAAGGTAAGAGTCGGCAGAACTCTTGCGCAGAGTTGCCTGAACAGGAAATACAGAGTGTGCTTACTGATGACACACAAGGTTTGGCATGAAGTTTCCTCATCTCATGAGTCGCGGCTCGTCTAGCGGAATATTTTTTGATTAAATTTTTTGCTAGTCCTGTGAGTTACTCGTCTTGTGAGATTTGTATCGACAAATCTAATCAATTACAGGAAGTTTTTGACTTACAACTCGTCATTTAGCAAATGTTTAAAGTTATGATGGACCTTCTTGGTGTTTACTTATGACACAGATTCAGAGATCCAATGGTCAGCCCCATGACTGAACTTCGGGCACTTGGAAACCAAGTTGCATTACAGCTGTTTGCAGCATCCCGCAGTCACGTAACAATTTTTTTTTGCCAAAACCAGTGTTTACTTCAGGTTTTTGACAAAACTGTGCTCTTGGTGAACCACTGTTCACTTAACAACTGCAGTATTCACTTGATGACTGAAGCATTTGTTTAAAAACTGCAGCATTTGCTTAACAACCACAGTGGCTGTTTTATGACCATTGTGTTTGATTAAAGACCATTGCAAAAAGGTTGTAAAATTGGGTCAGACACATGAGCCATTGTAACTTATGACCATAACGGACAAGCTCCATTACATTGTAAGCTGAGGACTATATAAGAGAGATTTCTGGGGTTCAGGGCATCTCACAGTATTATTTCCAACATGCAGATGAATTTTACAATGTCAATCTGGAAAAGGGGCTGATAAGTCTTTGAGTCCTGCATTCTAGAAAAAAATGGTTCAAATGACTTGGAGACTTTCCCCCTTGATGAATTTACTAAAGGACTGCTAGAATTTGAGCTTGTTCAGATTTTCAAGATTCCCTCTCTTAGCCCCTGACTTTAATGAATATAAACCCAATAATGAGAGTCACTGTGAATCATTGCTCTTAGGTGCTTGACAACAACACAGAACTAGGAATGTAAACCAGGGCAGGGAATTTGGAAACCAAAAATGGGGGCAAACCCTCTTCTTGAGGACAAATAGAAGACTTGCCTTATTACCACATCTGCTTGCACACCGTAGACCTTCTCTTCAACTGCTTTTTGGAAGGACATCAAAGTGTTTTCAGGTGCTAACTGAAGAACAAATAGAATAATTTACATACATCAGAAGCCTAAACTGGACACTGTTCCAAATCACAGACTAAAATATGAAAATTAATTATCCAAACATGTCTTAAAAAACAGATTCAGACAGACAAACTCCAGGAACAGAAAAATAAATCAAAATGATTCAAATATTAAACTTCTTTAGAGAACTTCAGAAAACTCATATGTTTTATAGACTCAAAATCCAATTAGACTTTCTTGGCCACTGCAATCATTCAACTCTTGGTGGGTTACAATTAGTCGTTCGTACTAAAACATTCAGCATTTACACAGTCAATCAAATAAAAAGGTGAAAATTAAAATAATAAAATCAATCTGAAAATGTGAGATCTTTTTTTTTCTGTTTTGCTCTTCATACACTTATCACTGGCTTGCGGGAACTCCAAGACTGACAGAAGTTAAAAGAAAGAGTCAGTTAAACTTTTTGGGAGAAAAACTTAAAAGAGAGATCCACAAACTGTCCAGTGGGACAAAACAAGCAAATTGTATGGATGAATGAATGGATATGATAGAATGGAAAACGGGGCCCCCAGAATGGCATATCCTAGAAGAGGACAACTGAAATCTGTATGAGAGTTTAAAATGTAAGATTTTCAAGGTCTCTCTAAAAACTAATTATTGTCAGGCCCATAAAGTGAACCGCACCAGGAACACCAACTCCCCAGAAAGGTTAAAATTACTTTTATTTTAAAATTAATTTAATTTTAAAATTACTTTGATTGAGATTTGCTATAATAACAGAATCTTGAAAATCTGATTCTCTTCTGTGTCTCCTCCTCCTCCTTATTGTTTCTTTATTAAATTTATATGCTGCCCAACTCAATGTCCAAAGCGAAGCTTGGATGGCTTACAGTACAATAAAAACACAAATATAAAAACATTAAAGTTAACAAAGATTAAATTAAGGATTAGAGGATTCTTATAGTTTGTTTGAATGTTTATTTATTTCTTAAATTTGTATGCCACTTGACTCACAACAATTCTGGGTGGCTGACAAGTAAACATATTTAAAAAAAAACATACAGTAAGAAACAAAAATAACTCGGATGTTTTTATTTTAGAAAAGAAAAAAATGGTATCTGCCAAATTTGGAAATACTATAGCAAATTAAATGCAGGCTGAGCATTGCTCTGATTTTCTTTTGCCCTAAAATGAGCTAATCTATAGTAAGTAACAAAAATGCCTTTTTGATCCATTAAAAGGAAGAGGATTTTAGATGAAATGGGGAAAGGCTTGAGGGCCCTTTGAAGCTTGCAGTGTGCCATGCCTGATTTAAGTCAGTCCTGTTAAAAGTCCACTGCAAAAAACAAGTTTTGTATCATTTAATTGGAAACCCAACAAAGCCACTGAATTATAGGCTGGAGGGGGGAAAGGCAGATTTCTGAGCCTCTGAAGAGAAGCCCCATTTTAATTCCTGAAAGTCTCCACTGTGCCATTAATGTGAGCTTTGGAAACCACAGAGCAGAGGTTGGCAGCAGGAGCCCCACTTCTCTATGAAGTCCACAGACTTCCAAAACAAAACCAAAATGAATATCCAAAGTTTCCAACAGCAGAACATTGGCAAGTCCAGTCAATCCCGTGAGATTTGGGGCACCCCGCATGAGAAAATCAAAACTTTGCAAGGTAAGGCTGAAAGTATGCAAAATTTGGCAACTATTGTGCAGGATCTTGGGGTTAAGATCTTCTGGGAATTTAAATTAGATAAAATTTAGAGGGTA
Organism: Acrochordus granulatus; assembly: GCA_032468055.1. Taxonomy (NCBI): domain Eukaryota; kingdom Metazoa; phylum Chordata; class Lepidosauria; order Squamata; family Acrochordidae; genus Acrochordus; species Acrochordus granulatus. The sequence continues at coordinate 16,869 of JANHZU010006940.1, read as the reverse complement.
CCTGTATGATCATAAGAAAGGGCAACAGGCATGCCAAAAGTTTGCTCAGGGTTGACCCCTATGTTAAACATGAGAGGGGTAGATATATTTCGGAGAGGCTACAAAAGAGTTACTCAAGGTAGATGTTTCAGAGGGTTTCCCTGGTTTTCTCTTCTCAAAGTTTTTTTTGAGAGGAAAATAGTAATAATAGACAATTACTCAGAAACAAATAGCAATATAAAGGAAAGTACAGCCTCTAATCCAGGGGTTTCCTATTTCTGTTGACTTGAGGACTCTGAAAGATTTCATGTGATATTATTATTATGGTTGGTTGCACAGATGTTTTAAGCTGGATTTGGCATTTTTAGCCACCTATCAAGTCCTTCCAAGGACTAGAGAGAGGCAGATGCTGTTGTTTAATAATTTTAAAGAATGTCAGCTGTTCCAAGTAAAACATGTTAGGGATCCCATCAATTAGGAATTGTCACCTGATGGGACCACGAAAAAGGGCCTTCTTGGTAATGACCTCTTTTTTATGGAACATCATTTTCCCAATGAGTTAAAGGTATCGTTGGAGGACCTAACTTGTTCCAAATAATTTTGCGATTGATCAATGGGTATTTTGTCAATGCTAAAGGTATTCAAGTAGTGCCCCAGTTGTTCAGGGATTGCACCTAAGGCACCTATCACTACTGCTACTATTTAAACGTGAATACTGCCCATCTCGAGAACCACACTCCAAATCTGGAGAGAGACAGTGATTTTCTAACATTTTAAGGCAGTGTTTTTCAACCTTGACAACTCTAAGATGTGTGGACTTCAACTCCAAAGGTTCCACAGCCAGCATGCCACCCCCACACCAGCATGGCTACAGAATTTTGGGAGTTGAAGTCCATACATCTTAACATTGCCAAGGTTGACAAACAGTGACCTAGAGCATAAGTTCATTCAAACTCAAAGCTTAACCAATATTTGTATTAAACAGAAGCGCCCTTTTGAAGAGAATGAGATTTATTTGTTTATTAAATTTATATGCCACCCATCGCATGGTTCAAGATTGGTGGACAGCTTAAAGCTTAAGGGATGTTTTAAGATAATAAGGTTGGGAAGTAAATACACATGGTAGGAATGGAATCAGATTAAGAAAAAAATAGAAGGAAAGGATTTTCAAAGTATGCAAGCAAAGGGGTCATTCATTGGAAAGGTGCTACAAAGCCTGTTCTAAACATGCAGGCAAATACTTCTGCCTTTTGGAACTGGATCCTTGTTTAACGCTGGCAGGAGCTGTGAAAAACTGCCAGGGAGGTCAGGATAATAAAGCTATCAACTTTCTTCTGCAAGGAAAACATCAGTCTCCAGAATGCCCTTTCCCAGCTGAGGCATGTACATATGGAAAAAACTGAGATGGAGGAGAAATGACATAGCCCAGAGCTGGAGCACCAGATTTCAAGAATTCTTGAGCTCCATTTGTCATTGGCAGGCATTTCATTACCTGCCTAGGGAATTTGTTCTGTGCTGTTATTTTAGATGCCACCTAATGAAATATCTTCATGTGAATGACCAAGCTGAGAGGACTCCTGCAAGCTAAGAAAAAAGCTTTCCATGGCTGTTGCTAAGAAGAAAGTGGCCCTATATCCACTGCCTACCACTAAGAGATGGCAGCTACAAGCCACGTGTTTTTCACATTTTAAACTGCCCAACTCCCTCAGAGATGGACTCTGGGCAGTATATAATAAAATGTTAACATATAAAAGCAGTATAAACTAAAAATTTAAAAAGAGGCAAGGAAGATTGAACATAAGTAAAATTAATTAAAAGGTGCAGAGACAGCTTTCAGGGGACTAGTCAGCCCCGTAGCTGCATGCTATATGGCTTCCAAAGCTATTTTCCCAACTGGACATCTGAAATGGTGGCACAGTGGTAAATTTCAGTATGGTGGTTATTTTCCTATACCTTGTACAGAAAAATCAACGACGCAAAGGTGGAATGGTTCTCATAGGCTGAATGCATTCCTCTCCACAGAGAAGAACCCCATTTATCAGCCCCAAATTCTTTGGGGTCATCACGCACAGAATCCTTGGGGATCTTTCATTCACTTTGAGATCTCTGAGTGGATCTCCCACCATAAGACAGTCAATATATGGCAGAATGTGGCACTCAATCTCATCTGCACTTCAAGCTCAGGAGAGAGCAAACAGAATGAAAGGAGGCCTACCTACCATGGGGGCTCCACGGTGGCCAAGAATAGCAGGCCTGGGCCCAAGATTCTTTCTTTCCATGATGCAAGGGGAAGAGATTGTGAGGGGCACCAGGTAAAATGCAAGGACAACTGCAAAATAGGTCCCAAACATCAGCAACTGGAAAGCTGGAGGGAGAAACATGGGAGACACCCAAGACAGAGAGGATGAAACTGATCTCAGAGAATTAGAGCTCTTTCAAAAAAAGGAACAAGCAACTCACCCCTTACCTTGGACAGATGACAACCTTCTTGGTGATACTTCATTGCATGGATATCAAGTCCCGGAAATCATAGTTGATTCTCCAGCTTGGGCATCCTTGAGAGGTGTGAACCTGTCCCCCAAATTTCCAGCTAACTTCAAGGATGCCCAAGCTGGAGAAGGTGGCCATCCCCATTACTTCCCAAAGGCCCTCAGATTTTCTTATGTCTATGTACTTTCTCGTTCATCAAGGTCATGATTATTGCAAAAGCATTTGCAAAAAAAACTTTCTCAAAAAAGACAACTGGGTTTCTATTTTTAGTTTGAAGACATTTCGCTTCCCATCTAGGAAACTTTCTCAATTCAAAATGAATGGTGAGGGATTGTAGGAATTTATAACAGTTAGCTAGGAGAGAAAGTTATAAATTCTTGTCATCGCTCATCATTCATTTTGAACTGAGAAAGCTTCCTGGATGAAGCAAAATATCTTCAAACAAAAATAAAAGTCCAGTTCAAAAAAATAGAAAGTTTTTTTCCAACAGTTTTTGCAATTTTCTTCTTATATGCTTCTAGTGTACTCCTGTCAATAAGGACAATTTTTGGTAGCTGTTCCTGTCTAAGTCACTTCCACATGTTGTCCTTTTCTGGCAAGAAAATCCTAATTTGAAATACTAAAGTTATTCTCCAGAAGTTGGAATTTTACCAGGAATGCAAGATTCTTATCTCTAATGCAAAATGCAAACGAAGGTGAAATGCCAGCACATAAATGTACTATATAGTCCTCAAGTTATTATGTCCATTACAATCTTAAATCGTAACAATATTTAAATCAATGAGTCACATGATCAACCCAATTGTATGAGGTTTTTTGTGACGGTCATTAAGAGAATGCGACTGTCATTAGGCAAACCAATGGTTCCCTATGAATGCAGTTTTGCTGAAAACCAGAAGTGCTGATTTTTGAAAGCCGTCAAAAAACGGTCACGTGACCACAGAACACTGCAAACAGCCATAAATGTGGCCATTAGAACTTCAGATCTGGTTCTAAGTCCCCTTTATCAGGTAGGTCGAACAGTCGCTAAGTGACCAGTTGTAAGTCAAGAACTATCTGTACAATCATTTCATTCCCAGTTTGCTCATAAAATGTGGTTTGATTTCTTCTTGGGTTGCTGCTTTTATAATAATTACCTTTGCTTGCTCTTTTCTGTCCAGGGCTAAGAAGGCTGGATCTTTCTCACCTTATTTTTCTCACATTTGGTTGCTTATACTCAATGACTGAATATTCAACCAGTTTCACATTCAACTCTATGTACCAATAAAAAAGAACCTTTGTAGCTTAGGATTGAATGGTGGGGTCCTTAGTGCTCTCTGAGCTTAATGGTTTACTTATAGAGGTTTCTTTACCCAACTAGAGAACATAATCAGTGAGAGCAGCAAAACCCACTCTCACCAGCACAGATTATATTATCTAATTAGGTAATGAAATGTCAGCAAGCAAACCATCAAGCTCAGAGAGCATCAAGGACTCAACTTTAAGTGTTTAGCAATTACATAAACAGCATAGATAATTCATGCTTTATTTTGGTTTTATTTTAGAGTTGCATTGCTCCATCAGTCTTTCATTTGAAGCTTGCAAACACTGGGTTTGTTAATGCGGTTAAACAAAACAACAGCACTCCATTTTTGTTCCAGTCCTCACTGGCTGAAATTAAAATTAAAGAGAATTATGTTGACAGCATCTAGTCAGGGGCAAGTGAGAGTGCTTACAGCAGTGAAGCTCAGTATGGAAAGAGAAGTGCTGTATCTGCTCATTTTAATTTACCAAATATTGAATGGCCTGCCTTTTAATTCCCTACTGTGTCTCCACAAATTTCTTCTTTCCCAGCTTTATCTGTCCTCATTGTGCTCTGGGTAAAGGTTTTCTAGCATCAAAGAAAACTTTGCCGCTTTTTGGCTTCTAATAGCAAGCTTGCATGGTATTTTCTTATGTATCCAAACTACAGCTGGGGTTATGATTGTAGGATATGATCCCAAGAAAGACATAAAATATCAAATGAAAGGAGAAAACTTCACAAGACAATAAGCAAAGCAATATCTCCTAGCTTACTGACAAGGAAAAGAAAAACCAAGACACTGAAAATCTGTAACTCTCTTTGTAATATGCAGTAGCCAACTATAGACTATTCCACCTGGAAACTTAGGGATTTAATCAGGCATAGATTTCAGTATGATTGTCAATCTCAGCCTTTGTTGAACAAAAAAAACCTCATAAATTTCTAGACACAAAGATACAACCAAAGTTACAGGTAGTCCTTAACTTACAACCAGACTTTCAGACATATGTCATGAAGATTGTAAGTTGAGACACCCATGTGATTGACCCTGAATTTTTTGTACAGTCATTAAATGAATGCAGCAGTTGTAAACAAATTCCATGATCTTTAAGCAAATCCATTGTCCACAATGAGCATTTTTTTGCCAGAAACTGGAAGTAAATGCCAGTTTGGGCAAAAAACATCATAAACTGCAGTCATGTGACCATAGGATTCTGCAGACAGCTATAAATGTGATTTTGTGACTGTGAAGCAGAAGTGGGGTGGCCAGTGGAACTTTGAATCCAGCTCAAAAGTTCCTTTTGGGGGGTTCATTCACTAAGCAACCAGTCATAAGTCAAGGACTACCTGTGCACAGGTAAATCCAGTCTTATATGCAGCTGTCTTCTTTTATGGGAGGGAAAGAGAGAAGATGCTGTGTGCTTCATTTGTATAATGATGCTCATGATGTAATTGTGACTTCTATTGGATAATAATGACTACGGCAAGGATTTCTATGACATCGTATTTTTCTGGAACCTTTATTTTAATTTATAATTAAGTTAAAACATGTTTTAGAGTAATCTGGTGAGAATTAGATGCTTTTTAAAAGTCATATTTTGTCATTTTTAAAGGTGTTATGTCATATTTCTGATTAATTTTGTAACAAACATCATATTTTGGTCATTGGGAACCCTCCTGATAAGCCAGCAAGTTTGAGTCAGCAGAGAAAGTGAGAATTTTCCTGTTTTTTATTTTTTCTTATTTGCTCCCCAACTCAGGGAGGGGTGTGTGTGAAAGACAGAGAGAGATGGGAACAAAGGCTTCTCCCCTAACAGGCCTGAAAAAAAAGTGAGAATTTGCCTGTTTTTTCTTTTTCTTATTTGCTCCCCAACTCAGGACTGTGTGTATCCATGCATGCATGCATAAAAGAGAGAGAGCGCGCGCAACCTTTTTTAAAATGACTTCAGCAGGCAGAGGCTTCTCTCCTGACCAGGCATGAAAAAAAGAATAAGAATTTGCCTATTTTTTTTTCTCATTTGCTCCCCAACTCAGGTGTGTGTGTTCGAGGTGGTGGAGTCATGTAAGAACTGCAATCTGATTCCAACATGCCTAAATGTAGATGTGCAGCAAATGTGAAATTACGGTGTCTTGTTCAAGAATTTGTGGAGCAGATTTTCAGTAGTGATTGTGATATTTTGTTTTGTCAATTGTGTGAAGTTCAATTATTGGTCCAAAACCATTTTAATATTCAACAACATTGTGACACCGGAAAACACAAAAGTTCTTTAGCAAGATTTACCTTCACTGAGAACAGGCAACATCTCCTTTTTGAGAGAGCTTCTTCTTCAACTGCAAGTTCAAATACCTAGTCATAATTTTATAAGGATCTCTGTACAATGATTGTTACTTCAAATATTCCCTTAAGTAAATTAGGCAGGGGTAGCCTCAGACATTTTTTGGAGAAGAACACCTATCACCCGATTCCAAACAAATCAACTCTAAGGAAAAATTACATCTACCTGCTGAGAAGATGTGTTAAGAAAGATAAGATCTGGTGTTGGCAACAATAAGATATGGGTATTAATAGAAGATATAAGTGATGTAAACAGAATATGTAGTCACTATTATTATTATTGTCACTCTGAAATGTACAAACCTGGTGAATTATTTATTCTAACATGTGAAACTCTACAAAAAGTAAACAATGCCACTATTGCTATGCTCTTTGACAATTATATGAAACTACTCTGGCTGGATGGTATAAAAAGAGAAAATATCCTCCTCTTTGTAACAGATGCCGCTCCTTACATGACTAAAGGAGCCAAGGGATTTAAACTTCCTAATCCAAAAATGATCCATATCACGTACCTTGCACATCACTTACACAAAGTGGCCAAAGAGATTTGAAGCAACTATCTTGATGTAGATAATTTTGAATGGAAAAAAATGTTCATTAAAGCTCCATTTCAAGTACAAAAATTCAAAGAAATTGCTCCTGATTTGGCTCTCCCTCTCCAACCTGTTGTGACATACTGGGGGACTTGGCTTGATGCGGTTATGTATTATTTTACAAATTATGCTTCCTTGCAGTGGACAGTTAAAGAATTAGACTGTTGTGAATCTTCCTCCATCAAGATTGTGCAAGATTCCTTTTCTGAAGCCTTGGCTGGAAACTTAGCATACATTGGATCTAACTTCAGGGGATTATCAAGAGCAATCACCCACTTGAAACTGTAGGAATGGAACTTAGTTATGCACTGAACATTGCAAATCAAACTGAGAGTGATTTAAAACAAGGAAAGGGGAAAGTGGCTAAAAAAATTAGTGATAAACTTCAAAGAGTGCTGTAATCTAATCTGGGTTATTCAACACTTTGGAAAAAAAAGTACTGTTGTAAATGAAGCAAAATTTGAAGATTTTGAGCCAGAATTTTCTTCAGGTAACTTTGTTTTTTCACATTTGTTCTTATAACTTCTTGTGATGTTGAAAGGAGTTTCTCCAGATAAAAGAAATACTGGTGGACAACAAAAGGAGTTTTGAGTTTGATAACCTCAAGATGCATGTGGTCATCCAATGCAATTCTGCTGTTAATGAAAACTAATCAAGGGATGACCATTTTATCTCAAAATATTAATCTGATTCCTTCAATACTAGCATTTCTGCACTGGAAGTAAAAGAATAAACCTTTTAAAATGTGTGTGTGTGTAAGCACAGATTTTTTAAAAATTGGGTGCTAATCTCAGAAAAAGTGTAAAATTGTATTTTAAAAATCATATTTTTTGATTTAATTGGTTAAATTTAAACAATTTTAAGGTCATAAATACTTGCATATTTCTAACATTTTTAGGACATAGAAATCCTCACTCTACTAATGATGTTATCACGATGATTGTTAAGATAATAGGCTGCAGGGCATTACCAGGACTGGATACAAATAATACATTTGGTGCACCAATTTAACCAAAGTCCATTGAAGAACCACACTAGCCAGCTTTCCACAATATATTAAACTGCAAATCATGATTTACAAGCTATGACAGCTTGTCCAACACATTAATCAAAAATGCTTTAGGCTACTTTACAACTTGAATCCTTAAATCTTTATTTTCCTTCTCCATAAAGCATAATGCCTGCATTATAGAAACAAACTTTAACAAAAATAGCTCATGGTCCAAAGCCTGGTTAAGTTTCCCCCAAGCACCTCTCTCAGGAACCCATTCAAGGCATCTGCAGAATTCAACAAGTTTGTCAAAATGAATGCTACAATGTCTCCTATCACTGAAGATGTTACCTAGTTTGATAATGAAATGTCTGCAGTTCAATCAAGCAATCAAGCTCAGAGAGCACCTAGGACTCGACAATTTGACCTTGAGCTACAAATATTCTGTTCTATTAGTACTAAATATGGGCATCAGAAAGCACACTAATGGGAGAAATTTGCACGTAGGCAAACTTCTACCTAGGAACAACTATTCCCTAGCACTGATATTACCAAATTTCATAATGAAATATCTGCAGAAAAACAATCAGGAGAACACCTAGTGTTGCAAAGTGTTACAAAGCAAGTTCCATCTCTTACATATATGCATGATACATAGGTCACCTACGAAAGGGGTCAACCTTGCATCGTGGTATGACCACGGCTTTGTAATTTATCTGTCCTCTCCCTTCCTTGTTATTACACTTTGCCAGCTGAATAAGGAACAAGGTTCTACTCACCAGTTCTTTCGGCTTTTGCAAATTGCCCAGATACCAACCAAGACAAGGCAGTGACAGCCACAAGGGCTCCTAGATGCAGAAAAGGAGCAGTTCCCTACGATGGGACAAAAATGATTTACAAGTAATTAGCAGGTAAATGTTATTTCCCGGACAGCTAATGATAACAAAAAAAAAGAGGGGAAGCGAAATAAAAGAAGAGCATTTAAGTAGATCTGAAAGCCAGTTTCACAAGGCTGCAGGAAATTAAAAGAATGTTCAGATGTTGGCCCTTCCATTACTTTGTTTTCAATCCTTTAAGGTGGATCAGATTAGGAATCTGATGCCATGCAGATCAATAGTATTTTTACTGTAAAGTTATACCGGTAGTCCTCAACTTCAAATCTTAACTGAGCCTGGAATTACGGTTGTAAGTCATGGTACTTGTTACGTGAATTACCATGCGATGGCATCCAATTTTACAATCTTTTTTGAGGTGGTTGTTAAGCAAATGCTGTAATCATTAAGCAAATGCTACAGTTGTTAAATCTTTGTGGGGGAAAGTTAAAAGAAAACACTTACTTGTAATGATATGACCACCATATCCCATTCATCATCCCATAACTGGGCTATACAACTCATTGTAACAACAGTTGAGATCAAGGTAGTTATCAGCCCAATCTGAAATGCAAGCAAAAAGATTTTATTCTATTACTTCTCTCTGTCTGTGGGCTCAAATAAAATAGATAACTTTGGAGAAGAGGGGAAACTATTGTTTAATCTTAGCTGGCTGAAATATACAAGATTTCAGTTTTCAGGTTAGATAAGGCCTATCAAGGAGGTCTCAGGGGTCAGCATACCTATGCTTTTAGGAGTATGCACACTCTCACAAACACTTTAATACCCGCTACTTGGATACAACCCCTGGATCTATGAAAGTTTGTATTGAGATAGAGCTGTTAATCTTTAAGCTGCTATCCAAGTCTTCCTGGATTTGGTTGAAAACTTTGTGGAAAGTTTACTTTTCAGAAATTCAGAGGTTTTCAGGCTGTTGAGGATCCTGGAAGTGGCTGCTTTTTATTTTATCAATAAAAATATCAGAAAGGGTATGCTGAAAAGCAAAACACTGGTCTCCAACATCATTTAAATTCCTGAAAAGAATTCACTGTTTGCATTTTGTAGAAATGCATCTGCAAATCTGGAAGGAGGGGGGGAAAGGAAGAGGTAGTGGAAGGGGAGAGGGAGGAAGAGGAGGAGGAGAAAGAACCTGTAGAGAACATTCTTCTGGAAAATAACTTTTATGACTGAATATTTTATAAGTGTTAGTGCTAATCCTAACCCTAACCCTACCCCAGCTCTCCTAACCAAAACCCACCTTATGAATCCAATGCAGGTTCATCTGTTGTCCTACAGCTATGTGACAAAGTGCTAAAATCTGAAAGCAGGGGAGAAACAAAGTTATTTATTAATAATTTAGGGAGGCACTTTAGCAACAACAAAGAATGCAAAGGAGTTAAAATGAAGCCTCCTTTGGGTCCAGCTCAACTCCTGGAAGATTCATGGAAACATCCATCCATATTATTTTCTTGGCTACAACCTGAAAATTGGTCTGCTCCTGGCTTCTTCTGAGGTACTTTTTCATCTTCCTAGTGTAACTTTCAGGGTTGTAATTGCCATGGATCTCCTCTCTAACCAGATCAGACTTAGATTTTGTAGAACAATCAATTAATTGTTGACATCTGTTATGATCTTCTCTTAATGTGGCCAATCTCTGTTTTCCAGATATGATGGAACTTATCTAATAGACTAGACATTTTAAAAGTTAAAATACATCAAGAGGTGCAAAGGCACTTCTGCTATGATTTGGGAGAAGGGAAAATAAAGCTCCCATTACCTAATGACATTAAATGCATGTGAGGTGGATACAGGTGGTAGGGGAAGTCAGTGTTTCTCGACTTCAGCATATGTGTATTTCAGCTCTCCAATTCCCCAGCCAACTATGAAGTCTGGGAGTTGACATCCACATATTTAAAGCTCCTAAGGTTGAGAAACACTGGAGAAAGTTATAAGACTTCAGAGAAAGTAAAGATAAAACTGTTTGACTTTTGGGGAAATGAAAATGAAAATGTCCATTTCTTTCCTTCCTTGGCAATATGGAAATGGTTGGCCAATGACCTCTCTTGGGATGGTTTTCCCACGTCCCAGCCTAGCTTATGCCTCTTGTATTTAGAAGCAGTCTCCTATTCAATTACCAATTAATGCTGCCCTTCTTAGGTTCTGAACTTCACCAAAGTTGGATATCTGCAGTTTCCTGTTATTTGAAAGTCCACTAACAAAAACTAGCTGCTACGTAGAAATCCAATAAAAAAGTTTTCTGTGAAAACAGAAGCTTCTGTATTTAATTCAGAGACCAAATGCCAGGCTACCTCTGCCATGCAACATTTGACAAAGCATAACTGCAACTGGACCAGAGATCCTATGTTAAAAACTTACCAATAACGCTGTGATGTAAGTGAAACCAGCAGCTGTTGTAACCAAAATAGGAATGGACCAATCACTCCAATATCCCATTCTATCAGATAAAAACCTGGAGAAGGGAGGGAGGGGATAAACAAGGGAATTAAATGTAGCCATTATAATGCCATGGAAGATCTAGAAATAAATCATAGGATTAGAAGGATTCTTGGAGGTCATCTAGTCCAACTTCCTGCTGAAGACATACATTTTCCATGCTGGCTGGGAAATTCTGGGAGTAGTAGTCTACACATCTTAAGATTACCAGGTTAAGAAATACTGTCTTAGACAAATAGCTGCCCGATCTTGGTTTGAAAACCTCCAGTGAGTATGTGTATAAACTATTATACCAAATTAATAAAATACTTTGAGTCCTATGTGGGAAGAGCATTCTTTAATCAGTTAATTTCAGAAACATTAGGATTGCAATTCTCAACATTCCTAACCAAGAGTTAATCAGCTTGGACCCATCTTAGTTTTTCAAGATTAACCAGCGTCAGCTATGTGCTTGAAAATAAAAGTGAAGACAGGAAATACCTTGACCCTTGATGATTTCACCAATAACTATGTGTCATTCTCAGCAACAATGCACAGTAGCATGACATTACCATCTTCCAACACAATTTTTCCATCTTCCAAGCCTAGACTTCCCATCCAAGTACTAACCAGCCTCACCCTGCTTAAATTTTTTTATATGCCAAAGCCCTTAAATTGATATCAAATGCCACCACCTCCTCCTATAATGCAGCCTATTCCCCCAAGGCAAATATCAGATTTACATTTAAATAGAGATATGCTTCCTAACAAATTGCACATAAAATAAATGCTAACCTTAAAAAAAACAGGGAGGGGAGAAGAGGGAGAAGATTAAGGCACTTCTGCAAAGCATCAATTTGTACAACAAAGAGCAAACCAGAAAAAAATTTATTGAGGTCTCAGCATCATCCTGCAAAGCAGAATGTTACACCTTGAAAGAAGCAATAAACTCCAGGCAAAAAGCAGGGAGTATGGCTTGGCTAGCAAACATCCTATCTTGCAGGATTGTTGCTATGGGGAAAACTGGAGAAAGGGATATCATATAAACACGCTGAGCTGCAAGAAGGAAGGCAAGAGAGAAATGGAATAAGCAGATAAATAAAGGTATTCTCTGACTTCTGTGGCTCTTCTGTCCTACTTTTGGGCTTCTTGGTATTCAAGGACCTGGCAGAGTCAACTCATAGAACAAGGGTGTCCACCCATAGCATCTTTAAGATATGTAGGCAGATGCTGGTTGAGGAATTCTGGGAATTGAAGTCCACACATCTTAAAAGTACCATGATTGGACACTCCTGCCCTAGTGGACCCTAGAAAGCTCAAGAGGTCAGGCTTTGCAAGCTACAAACTCAAAAGTCATAGATCTGCAAAACAAGAGGGTGCAAGAGAATGAAATCCAAGTTCTCAAGAAGCAGCGTTTCCTCCTTTCTCCGCAAACTTTGCTATAATTAAGGCTCTTCTGTGTTTACTATTTTTTCCTGATTAATTAATTGCAGTTTTCAGTCTTATTTTTAAAGTTGCGTTGTCTTCATACACCTCCTAAGTCCAATCACAAGGAAAAATGTGGTGTTTTTATTGAGATTACTATCCTGTCTTCCCTCCTCCAGATAAGGCCAAAATGGATAATGTGGTTTGTAAAATGGGTGGAAGAAGATCACAGTTAAAAGATCCAACACATGAATAAAAATTTAACCCAAACATATGGGCACCAGTCCTAGAATTAATGGTTTGGATGCTATCAAATCAGCCATCAGTCTTGGATTTTGTCAGTTATTAAGAGAGAAAATTCTGTCATTGAATTCCAAATATTACTGGTAGAGAAATAAGATCTAAATTACTGTTTCTCAATCTTGGCAATTTTAAGACATGTGGATTTCAACTCTCAGAATTCTCCCACCAGCTTAATCCCTGCAATAGAATGTAGAGAACATTCAGCCATGTACCTTTTTTTAGTAAAACCTGTTGTGGGGAATTAGCAGGCGTTTCTGACCTGGAAATGCAGAATGCTGACTCGACTTCAATATATTTTAATAAAAATAATGTAATGTTATGTAATTAAAAGACTTTGGATTTCTACATTCACTTCAGTGGAATTTATGACTGCATACTTTACATGCTCAACCATCACCTTGAATTGTGCTCTGGAGCCAAAGAGCAGCCAAGGTAATTTGTCCAAGACCAGCTGACAATATCAACAAAGACAGAACTGGAAAAACATCCAGCCATCAATCACCAGCTACTCTTTCCAAACACTCTTCAAGAGTTGGCCATGTAAAAGTAGCAGTGCAGTAGTCCAAATAGAAAAAGTTTTAAGGCAAAGATGAAACCAGGATCTGCTGCAGATTTACTTAAATGTATTCACTTATTTTACATACACTTAAATACCAGGTTTGACTTAGTACTGATTCTCGAGCTTTTCTAACTTGAATCCCTGGCCAGAGAAATCTTTGCAGACTGTTATTTTTGCTACATATATCTGAGCTTTCTCATTAATGCAAACCAGATCCACTGAGCAAAGCCTTTTTATTACTATTTAACCAACTTCTCCAGCCAGGTTCCCACCAGATGCACTCCCATCAACTCTATCATTTCCAGGGATACACCACATTTGCAGGGCATCTGGCTGGGGAAGGAGCATTACATACTAAGGATTATGGGGTCACTGCTAGTAGTCTTTAGACTCACCAGTTGATTTCATTGTAGTCGTTGTGAACTTCCCACCAGAAATAGAACCAGATCAGGGTCAGGAAGAAAGAAAAAGTGAGGATTAAGAACCAGAGGCGTTCCCACTGTGAAGACATAAAAGATGAGAGAAATTTATTACAGTATAGTTGAAGGGTACACAATAGGCAGGTAGATCAAGAGAGGGCTGTAATGCTGTTCATTAAATCTTATTTCTATTCAAAAGACTTTTTAGCTTCAACCTCCAATATCTTGAGACAGAACTAGGAAAACAGACTGCATAAACATTTTAGATACCCTTTGTTAGTCTGTTTCCAAGCCTTGACAGTTCCCAGAACTGTCCAGCCAGCTTGGCCATTGCTGAGAATTCTGGGAGTTGAAGCCCGCATATCTTAAATTTCTCAAGATTGAGAAACAATCTTCTATAAAGAAAGGAGAAATCAGAAATCAAATACTTATCTACCTTTTCAAGCACTTCCTTTTTTCTTTTTTAATGTTTATAAAAAATAATAAAAGTAGAGACCTCAGTAGGAACCATTAAGCTCGAAGAGGGAATCCTTCTTTATATTATGAATATTTTAATGTATTTTGCAATTGTCTATCAATGCTGTGCTGAAGCGTAACTGTAGAATTCAAGCCACTTTATGTTTATTATCATTTTAGAAATTATATTTTAACATCAATGCAAATTTTTTTTCCTTATCTTTAAAGGTTTAACATCTAAACTTTCATACAGCCCTATAGCTGTATGAAATGAGCCTGCCCATTATGGTTGCATATTGTGATGGTCATAAAGTGAGATGGCCTTGCTTAAAGACCCCCAAAGCCTGCTCTCCCTGATGGCAATCATTAAACAAACATGCAAGTTGGTAACCAGAGCACAGGATGCCTCAGCGGTGGGGAAGTGCTGGGGGGCCTAGTGCAGGCCCAAGCCCGCCTGCCCTGGGCTTCCTGAGGCCTCTCCCATCCTGAGACAGGATAACTTCAAACAGCTGCTGAGCAACCAGTCGTAAGTTGAGGACCACCTGTAGTATTAACAATTACTAGTTTTATAGTAATGTATTACTAATTACTAATATTATTAATTTATTGCCCAAATACTGATGTACCCAGCTAATATCTGTATTTTATAATGCATTATTTGCATTTTATATGCAACAAAATTATTTGGGAAAAAAGACAGAATGTTAGTTGAATGCTTCCCCATCATTATTTTCCTCCTCCGTATAGAAGCATTTCAAGAAATCCAACCAATATTTTCCCACACAAACATGCTGGTTTACCAGATATAGATAAACATTTTGTGTGACTTAAGGGAGCATTTTTTCAGCCAAGCATGCAATTGGAACATTCTGGGTAAGGAATTTTGGGATTGGAAATCTACACATGCTGGCTAGGGAATTCGGAGGTTGAAGTTCACACATCTTAAAAGTTACTGAGGTTGAGAAACCTTGTAGTATCCACAATGAAGAAATGGTTAGTAAAAATGGTGGAACTTGCAGAGATGGCTAAATTGATACTCAAAGACAGTAAGACAATGTCTACATTTATTGCTGAGTAGAATCCCCTTAAAGACCTTTCACATGAAACTGAAAAAATGAACCTATGATTTTAGTTTGGATGATTAAAAAAATTAGATAACAGAAAAGAGAGAGCTTTTTCTTTTTTACCCATGAAGAATTTTATAACTATCCTGTACTTATATTTATTGCAAAGAAAATAGGAAGCTATTTATGTTTATGTTTTCTTTTTGCCCTTTTGTCTTTCTTCTTCCTCTCTTTCATCCTTTCTTCTCTTTCTTTAATTTGTATCAGTTGTTTTTTTTAAATTTTTCATAAAATAATTATGGGAGAGGGAGGGGGGAGGGAGGAAGGGAGGAAGGATGGACAACAGAGCTGCATACATTTTCTCCCTGAATCTCAAAAGTCCCTGTTACTGGACAGCTCCATCCACAGTTATCAAATCCTTGCTCACCCCAGTTACTGTATAACTTTTTTCAAAATGTCATGTCTCACATCTCTTGCAGTATTTACAGAGGTTCCTGTCTATATTAGGGGGGAAAAGGATAAAATTAATGAGAACTGAAAGGTATCTATTAGCATTGCAAACCCCAGAGCCAGCATTTATTCTCTGCAACTTTGACTCCAGGAAACATAATTCTAACCCCCAATGTAACAGTAGCAGTTTTACAAGCTAATAAATTTGCCAGGAATATGCCATTTCAGCCACTCGTTTCATCTCCAAAGTGAAATGGTTGCAGAAATGCAGCCTTTGTTTCATTAAGATTCTTCCACAAGTACAAAGGAGGGTCTCTTTGCTCCAACACCACCAATTACTGAAATAATTGCATTAAACTTGCAAGACAGTAAAATATCTACACCAGTGTTTCTCAACCTTGGTAATTTGAGGATGTGCGGACTTCAACTCCCAGGATTCCTTGCTGGATGGGGAATTCTGGGAGTTGAAGTCCACACAGCTTCAAGCTGCCATATTGAGAAACATTGGTTTACACCCCATCCAAAAACTTCTCACAGTAGGACGCTGGCACCCAGAAATTAGCTTTGTACACACATGGGCATGATTCACACTGCATATTAAATAAATTATAGTATTCTTAACTGGTTTGTTGAATCAGTGGCTGGCATGGAAGTTCATAAGCCATAGCTTCCAAGCATCAGTAGCCCGGTGTACCTGCTCCCCAAACTTCAGAAAGCACATTTGGGTTAGTGGAAACGTGGGCTGTGCCAAACATACAGAAAAAAGAATGTGCACTCCAGGTAAAAAAAATCAACATGGTTTCTTTTTAATCCTTCCGCCCACAGGGATGAGAAAAAATATGCACAGGGGCCCTCTTGGTGCGCCCATCTGTCCATGAGCAGGAAAGCATAACAGATTGGGGCCTGAGTCAAGGGGTGGGGGGGTGATGGCCAATGTAGGACTGGATTGGAAAAAGGCTGAACCGGGCAGGGGGCTGCCGAGAAAGCAATACCTGGGAAATCCCCAGCGGCAACCCCAGGGCAAGGGAAGAGGCTTGGAATGCTGGCAGCCGCTCCATTCTAAGCTCCTTCTCTCTGGGTAATGTGGCCCACAGTGGAGCACATATTCCTTCTGATGCTTCCTCGCGCACGCAGACCCTCAGCGCGTGATAGGAAAGGACAGAAGCCCAGACACAAAATGTGAGTGCAATGCATAGAAGACCCAGGTGCCTCTTC
>JANHZU010006939.1:9852-23320 GCA_032468055.1 Acrochordus granulatus | reverse complement strand
ATCTATATAGACTATCAAATAAAATATATTTTACATATACAAATAATTAAAAATAATTAAATACAGTTTATAGAGTGATAATAATAATAAAGTTGTCATTCCCTATCTTCTTCTTTTTCCACAGTTCATAGTCCTAGAATTCCAATGGTTGATTATTCTGTTTTTTTCCCTCCAGTTGGCTTCAAAACAATGCCAGGTCAGCAATTAACTATTATTATTGGCAATGAATGAATCTTAATGCTTTTTCCAATCTTTCTTCCAAATTATTAGAATAGCACTTCCAGCTGGCAATAGAGAGGGAGGGAAGGAGGATGGCAAAGCTGATGATACTTCAGTCTTAGTTGAATTTCTCCATGAAAAAACAGTCTGTGAGTTAGCAACAATAAATGAATCAGTGCAAATATGTACATGAATGTGGATTTTTTTAAATTAGCAAATGAGTACTTATTGAGAGAAAATATGTTTATTCATTTGTTAAATTCACTTACTGCTTTTCCATCTAAAAACAGTCATCAAGGTGAATAATAATAAACCTAAATAAAATGCAAAACCAATTGAAAACAGAATTAAGATGATATAGCTGCAAATATTCATTGTAAAATAATTTTAACAATTTAACAAAATAGAATTATGATTCATTAATAGGATGAAAATATGATTAAAACAATTTAAAGGGCTAAATTGAAACAAACGAACAGCATTTTGATGCTCTTTCTGAAAGCAGAGATTTAAATTTTCTTAGGGCATCTCAATTACCATTGTGCTTACAGGGGGATATAGCAAAACATCTGGCATACTTTTGCCAGGATGTATCTGGGATAGCCATTTACTGTCTAAGGATTTTAATTAATTGTAATTTTTTGTCATGTATCCATGCTCAGCTTTCATCTCTCTTAAGGCTCAACTTCAGAAAGGCAACATGAATATTTAACATATCATTTACTAGAAGTTTTCATAACCCTATCGTTGCAATAAATGATAGCTGTGGGGATAGTAGTTGTGGTAAGTTAGATCTATCATAGTTTCTTGGCATTTGATAGTGGCCCTTAAAGTTGTTTGTAAGAATTCCATTTCTTTTTGTGATCAGAGACAATTTGAATGCCATCATTCACTAGCATTTCTCTCCCTGCTTCTGGATGCACTTGGCAGGTATCTATAATTCTGATCCTCACAGGGTGGGGAACTCTTTGAAAGCCATATATTACTTAAATGTATTCTGCACACCTCCTGAACAAAGCAAACATCAAAGTAACCTTTTCCACAAAATGAAAGAAATTATTGTAAAGGCCCCAAGAATTCCAAAGATTACTTTTTTATTCTCTGATAAATAAGAGAAGAATCTGAATTAGGAAAGCATTATAGATTACAAGGAGCTTTTGACACTACAGCTCCCTTATCTCTGCCCTCAAGACCCAACTTGAATGGACCTATTCAGCAGCTAGCAGCAATATGCTGTAGCTAAATATAACAACCTACCAAATTCTATTTTGCATTGTTCAGCTGCCTCTTCCCATTAAGGTCAGTATCAGTCAGTTGATCTTGTGGCTTCAGTCGGCATTGTGAGCAAAAAACCAAGCCTCATTCTCCATTTATGTTTTTTTTTCTGTAGAATTTGGAGCACCTAGGAAAGAAAGCACAGACTTCCAAAACTGAGTTTACTTTCAAGAATCACTCTCTAGTTGTCTTGAAGCATAATTTGCCAGAATTCTGGGAGTGTGGTCCAATCTATAGTTCATCCTGAACCTCTGTCCATCTTTGGAGGTCCTTCAGGATTGATTTTGGATGGCAGAAACCTGACATTTTTATTTACTTGGAAATATGGCTACTTTAAAAGTTACAGATGCTCCTTAGGTAATGTAAGACCTGTCTTATATACCCTCAAAACTATGAACATGTTTACATAAACCACATCTAAAACTATCAAGATATGTAAAAATGTGCATTACACATGGAATGCAAAGTGGTATACCATGTGATGAGTATTCCTGGGGAAGGGGAGGGATTATAAAATAGGCATCATGTTCCAGAAGGCAGAGATTTTTTTCTTCAGCCACATCTTCCCATAATTAACATGTGGAGATTTACTATTTCATCTCTCAGTTTTTAGAGTTACTTCACTCTATATTGCAATCATTAATGGAAAGGGATCAAATGACAGTAAGAGTATGAAAACATAAATATAAAGTCATTGGTTTAGATCAGAGCACAACAGCTCTTTTTGAAGACTGGTTCACCAATTGTTTTGTTCTTCTTAATATGGAACAAAACTGCAAAAAGAAGGACATTTACAATTTCCTTGTCACTGATCATGTTCTTAATCATGCTGCACATTTAGATAATTATCATCTAATTGTTAAAAATCATGTTTCTACTTCCAACGTCCACATCAGTTATCTGGCCCACTGATCAGGAAGTCATTGTATATTTTAAGGCCTGCTATCTAGATGCAACACACACACACAAACAAATACACATACAGGATATCAATTTATGCAATTTTTGGAGATAATGTATTTACTAAAGTATCAGAAATGTTGCTAAGATATAGCAGAGGCTTCTCAGACTTGATTGATGATTTATTTATTATAGATTAAACTTACAAATGATGAACACAATACAACATCCCACAAGTGTGTTATGTACAAGGACCCTCATTATTCATCTTTTCACTTCTTAAGGATGTGTTCATCTTGGCCCAAGGTGCAAGGAAAGAAACTGGTCTTCAATGCTTTGCAAATAACCAGCAAGGTCAGGGCCATCTGGATCTCAGAAATACATGCTTTCTCATAGGAAAGATACTGGGTTCTATCAGATGGCATTGTTTAATAGAGGGGTCTTGAAGCATGCCCACTCTCAGCCTGTAAAAACTTGTGGAACATGCCAAAATAAAAGACTGGTTGTCACGCAAATGACTGAGATCTGTGCCATGAATGCTTTATTGGTGATCATCAGCATCTTGAACTTATTCCAGAGGCTGATGAAAGCCAGTACAGCTTGCAAAATAAAGGTATTACTTGGCATATCATGTAGACCATGTCACAGGGATTCAAATGTTAGATTATTAAGGCATAAATAACCATGGAGATGTACAAGAAATTCTAGAATCCACAGCCCCTTGATTTTGCTGGGTTAAATCTAACCTATTGTTCTTCATCCAGGCTCAAAAAGCCTCTGAATACTGAGAAAAAAACCTTAATGACATCACTTCAGCTATGGACTGAAATGGATAACTTTGTATATAACCTCACTCAATGGCTTTATGTAGATGTTAAACAGAAGTCAGGAAAGACTACAGCTCTGAGGAACCCTATAATCCAGTGGCTTGGGTCTTGACTTTTCTCCCCTATCAACACTGACTTGAATAGACCCTGGTATCCTATTCAGGACAAAGAATATTTGATCAAAGAATATTTGATGTAGAGGACAGAGGGAATGGCCTTGAATGAAAGGAAGAATTACTGCTAGAGAGGCAATAATCAGGCAAGCATGGCTTGAGTCCAGTCCAAGGAACTAATTTGAGTAAACATCTCAGTAAACAACACATGAAGATAGAATGGGTGGGCAGGAGAGGTGGGAACATAAAGATTTGCAAGGTCCTTTTACTATACGCTGTTCCAAAAAAATGGTTTTAGATCTATATGGCGTTAGTTTCTTAGTCTGGTGTACCTTATAAGGCTGGCATACTTGAAGGAGTAATTGCAAAAAGTTTTACTTAGGATTTAGTGATTGCTTCATCCAGAAATATCTGAAGCTGGATTCCAGTTACCTTTTCAACAACATTATCTCTAAAGAGAAGATTGGAAAACAATTGAAAATTGTCCAATAGCTTCTTCAGGAGGGGATGGGCCACTGTCTCCTTAAATGCAGCAGGGACCATCCCTTCACTCAAGGATGAGTTCATTATGTGAACTCAACCACATATTAACTCTTAGTAAGTCTTGACCAAGTAGGAAGGACATGAATCTGATCTGCAGATCTTCTTCTTCCAAAGAGCTTATTTACTTCCTTGGGTATAACAAGCTCAAGCAATTCTCAGATAACCAAACTAGGCTGTTCCTCAGCAAATCCTTTAGGATCTGCATAGCCAGAGTCCAGCTCAGAGCAGATCCAGCTGACTTTATCTGACAGCTGCCACAAATAATTCTCAGAGTGGTCCTTCTGATGTTCTTCTGGCTCCTCTCCCTCCAGGACAAACTGGATCATCTTGAACAAGTCTGCTGGCCAGCTTTTTCATGGACACAGGGAGAGTGGGAAAATATGAAAAGAAGTGGAAAAAAGTGGAAAAAAATTCCATACATTAATCCTTAAGAAATATTCTTAACTGTGTTTAGGTGGCTTGGCTCTTCATCCTCCTCCAGTGACCCACTCTCAGCATCTCTTCTACTATTTCATCTCCTATAGGAGCTTTTTAGAATGAGATGAGAGATGTCCTCAGGATCTACAAGCCACGTAGATGTAATCTGATTTCAAAGCCATTGATGTCTTCTTTTTCCTAATTATGACTAAGGCAACTTTTATCAGAACTTCAGGAACAATCCCAACTCCCTTTGCATATATTTTGGAGAGTACCAGTTTCTCTGGTATATGTCAATAAATGCTCTGTACCTAATAAATTAAGATCATACTGGAGACTGGTTCTGCAGCCAGGGAACTTGGTGGGCATCAGGATATATGGTGACGTGTATTCACTGACATATGGTACTTATGGGCATCACATTCCTATCCCAATAATAGAAATTCCCTCCTACTTTTATTCAAATGAGCTTTTCCATAGAATTTCTTATTCAAAGTTCATTGTTTCTCCTATGAGTTTTCCAAAATACTGGGAAATCCTGGTCTTTTGGACACATTTCTAATATTTTTTTTTCAGTTTCATCTTATATCAGTTTCTCCTATCTTCCTACAAAGCTGTCTAAACTAAGCTTCTTTTCAAACATAATTTTCTACTATTTTCATTTGGGGGAAGCAGGTCACTAAGAATTCTCAGTTGTTGACAGAATCTGGATCCTGATTAGATAATCCAATTTTAGTCCAGGGACTTTTTGTCAAAGTTATTTATGTTTGTGCCCCACCCCACTTCTGCTGCAGAAATATGTTTCCAAGGGCTCTTGGAATGTAGTGAGTTT
Source organism: Acrochordus granulatus (assembly GCA_032468055.1). Lineage (NCBI taxonomy): Eukaryota > Metazoa > Chordata > Lepidosauria > Squamata > Acrochordidae > Acrochordus > Acrochordus granulatus. The sequence goes on along the minus strand of JANHZU010006939.1, from coordinate 18,194 downwards.
AAGCTATGAGTTAAACATGTTGTCATCATAACTAAAAAAGTAACTGACATACGGAACCAAGAATGATCAGAATTAGATTACGATCAGGAGCTGAGGATTTAAAAAATCTTGATTTCCCTTTTTTGGTAGCTTGAATTTTCTCATTGTAGCCTCAGTTCATCTTTCCTGTATATTTGTCCTGATGTGCTGTTTTCTGAACTCCATCCTCATATGAAACCTTAACAAAAGAGATGAAGACAGCTTTCAGAAGAATCCCTTTTGGTTTAACAAAGTCTGGTTTCTTTCAAAACTGTGCAAGAACCCATTGGAATTTGACAGGTCATAAAAACTGAGATTTGACAGATGTACTAAGAAATACGTCTGAAAATATATAAATATTCAGCAACCTCAATACTTCTACACACATCAGCTAAGACACCTTGAAACAATCCTACAAGTCTGTGAGGATTTGAATTAATTTTGTCTGAATTTTTCTGGAAGTTTCAGAGAAAGCAGAGCACAGATTCTCTCTCTCTCACTCTCTTTCTCTCTCTCTCCTTCCCTCCCCTGCTTCACGATTCAGGGTCAACTAATGAAATTAATTGGTTGGAGATCCAGGATAGACAATCATTTTCCCCTTTTAAACAACATTTTATTATCTTAAAGAGAATAGACTGTGCACAACTTGGAGGCACTGCTTTACTTCAGCAGAACTTTACTCAGCCACATCCTCAAAACAGATTTTTGAATTAAAGAAGGGACTCACTTCAAGCAGCAAATCAAATCAAATAGCTTTGCAGCACATCATACTCTTTCAAAATGCTTTAAAGTCTCAGTGGCTCTTCTATAGCTTCTGGAGTTGTTACACATAATATACAATATCACTACTTCAGTACTATACAAGAAAAATGCTGGAAGGGGAAGATAGAATGAACTTATGGGCTTTTTAAAAATGAGTTTAATACTTCTTTATATTTTCTGCCTGTTAGAGCTCTTTTAGAGTAATGAGGCTAATCTTGTTTTCACAAGTCAAATCAGAACCTACACTTGAATCAAACCTTTGTTTCAAATTCTCCATAATTTTACTAAATAAATGAAAAGAATGCAAACTGGGAAATTCTGTTTGAGAATTTGACAGGGCATATGTGTGGAGTAGACTTCAAGCAACTACAAGCAATGTAGACCTTTTTTTTGGGACAGAGTTTCTAGCTTAATATAGTGGGGAGTGTTTTGAACACAATGTACTTTGACCTCAGCCAAATATCTGATCAAGTTGTTGATGATATTCTCATGAATAAACTGCTAAAGCATGAGCTAGATGATACATAATTAGCTGATATCAGCATCCAGAGAAAACACAGAAATAGCCCCACATCAGATTGAAGGGTAGTGCTGAAGGGGGTGTCCAAGGTGATGTCCTATCTCCTATGCTGTTTATTAATGAGCTGAGGAAGGGACGGAGGGGACAACAACCTAATTCATAATGATACAAGACTAGGAGGAATGTCCAACAAAAATTTTAGAAGATCTATACTGATTCAATCAATGAGCTCTAAGAACAGAATTAAATTTAATAGGGGAAATTTTATTAGTTCTTCTTCTGGGGAAAAAAATGGAAGTCACAAGTAGAGAACTGGGGAGTTGGCATGGCAATGAATTAACAGGTGCCAGGATAACACTTACAGACAGTATCCTAAATGTTTGTTTTAAAGCACAAGACGTAACACAATTTTTATTGACATTTTTTGTGTCAGCCCCTGTCTCTGTAGCTGTCTTTGTACCAACTCATTGTATTTCATTGTGCCAATCTATTTTCTGTAGCTTCTGCTAATATAAGACATTGCTGATGAATCACAATCTGAATACAGCCGAATCCTACCTAAGGTGGGGAAATGCATCAACTTTGCTAGGGGATCCAATGCAGCCCAAGGACAGAGGCAACAAAACTGCATCTCACAAGGGTAAGTCAATAGCCATTCTTCCAAGTCCTTCCCAGAAAGACCCTGTAATAGTAGGTGAGAATGACCTTGGGAGACAGGAGAAAGAGCCACAATCTTTTTTACCATGCAAAAGTTATCCTGCCAACAAGGAAAAGGGGTCTGGGAAATGTTTCATAAGGGACACTCCCTAGTTTTCTGGAAAGTACAAGTAAAAGAAGAGAGAAATGCTTTTAGCTTACACATTCCATTATTGTAACTTGACAACAGTGTTAGAATTCATGGTTTGTATTCATGTCTGGACTATCTTGAAGGGCTGACAGAGCCAACTCCATCATACAATACAATACAATGCAAAATTACAATAGCTCATTTCAGGAGCTTGCAACCAAATGTACTAAGATTCCTACTTCTTCTCCCCCAAAAAGTGATCAAAACCAGTAAAACATTATAATTAATTTTAAAGATGTGCAGAATCATTCAAGACATCACTGCAGTGAAACCCTTGAAGGCATCCAGCTGAATCTTGGTGGCATTGATATCTTATAAAGGGCCGATTGTTCCTGTTGTTTTATGCTATTCAGCTGACATTTGACAAATGATATTCACATTTGCAGGTGTTTTGATTCTTTCATATTATAGTGAATGATTTTATTCTGAATCATACCTCAAAATGGTGTCTCAAATTGCAAACCTGAATTACATCAGGTATTTGAATTTTAATCCACCTGTTTAAAACTGAATCAGAACTAGCTTAGAAGACATGGCCATTTGTTTATTTTTTTTTTTCATTCTTTAAAATGAACGAATCACAGGAATGTTTCCCGTTACCCATTCAGTGGTTATACACTTTTCAACACTAATTGCACTGAGAGAAATAACTTGCTTGTCAGCTTTCTGGATAAAGCTGGTTGGTCATTATTAGAGATGAGATGCTGAATTAGATGTACGTTAATCCAGTTCAACAATGCTCTGCCAGCTACTCAGTTCTGAAGGCACTATTGTACTTAGACTCCTGGAATTGCCATAGACTGAGCCAAAAATAAAGTAATTAATCAGAACTCCTGGGAGGAAAGAGGTTCTTTTGTTTCATGATTTCAATATATTTCTCTTCATGCAATATCATTAGCCAGTAGAGGAAAAGGCTTGTGAGTAATTGGAGTCAGAGTAGACTTTCTATAACTTTCAGGATATTGCAGAAGACTGATGTCAGGCCCTAATAGATGTGTATTCTTCTAAATTCATCTAAATTCAGGAAAGGCAGGCTCTAATGGCAGTTATGATTTCATTTGCTTCATCCTCCTCTCTGCATACCATGGACATGATGATAATAGCTTGATCATGCTCTGCAATTTCCAGAGAAGCAGAACCACATGGATTTATAGCCAAGAAAGAGGAATGGTTGCTCTGCCTTACCATTTCAGCTTGTTCCTTTGGGGGACATCATTTGATTGCAATCTTTGTTAAAAGCAATTTTTTCCTAACTAGATAACTGCAAGAAAATAAAACATGTTTAATAGGATCTCATAATTCTTCCTAGAACTGCATGGAACAGTATGGCGAATAAAAAAATTACGATTTTTACAAATATGTATTTAAAATACATATCTCCTGTCCCGAAAGCAGAAGATAAATAGACAGAAAAAAAATGTTGCACTAGTTAGGGCAGCATAATTCAATCCTAATTTCTCAGAATCACTGTACAAGTATAACCAACTTGTTTGCATGCTATTTAAACAAGTCTAAAAGACATTATGCACAAAAAAGAAATCTAGAAGAAATTAGATGAATTGTGATTTATTTTCAGAATAGTCTGATAAGGATGGGTGAGAATTTCATAGGAAGGAAGGAAGGAAGCAAGCAAGCAAGCAAGGAAGGAAGAAATTTCTGTAAATTCATTACAAAGTGTGGGAGAAAATATTTTAAAAATTATAAAGAAAAATTATAAATTCATCCATTCAAGCAGAAGACTGATTACATTGCTCTTTAAAATCTCATTTTCAGTCCCAGTGTATTTAATTTCTATTTCTGTGGGGTCTTTGGTAGTCTCTGAGCTTGACTGTTTTCTTGCAGACATTTCATTATTAGACAAGGTAACATCATCACTGCTATTACATACACTGATGATGTTACCTAATTTGGTAATGAAACATCTGCAAGAAAACAACCAAATTCAGAGAGCACCAAGGACCCCACAGTTCAACTCTAAGCATCAAATATTATCTTCTATTAATTGCAATGTCTTCAATCAAGTTTGTGGTGTAAAATTATGGTTGCCATTTCTTCCTCTATGTCACATCAGGGATATACAGAATCCTCAGTGGAGAGAATTGTTGCATCTCTCATATGCCTCTTATCATAAGGATTTTCCAAATGGATTCTTGAAAACCCAGAAATGTGCACAATATTTTGTAAATTTGCAGTTTGTCCAATGAAGATTTTGCCTTAGCTCTTTTTATTAAAGAAAAGTTTCTTTTAACTTTCTATTTACTTATGTATTAAAAACATTTTTGGGCTTCTCACTGAAGCAGTTTACAAAACTAGCATCAGTCTAAAGAAACCAAGAGACAAAGATGAAACAGAAAATCCATTCAAGAAGAAATAGCAGAGGGAATAGAGGTTGGAGAAAGTGAATATGGTATTCAAAAGAGAGTTTCATCTTGAAATAGCGAAGTCAGGCCTGATTAGCTTTTGGATAGGAGATTTCTAGAAAATCTCAGTGCTGCAGGCTAGTTGGGAAATTAAAGAAACATCCCAGAAGAAGGCAATTGGAAATAACTTCTGTATTGTTGCCAAGGAAATCTTCCCAGGCCTCTTTTTCTTCTGCAGGCTGAAACATGGGCCATGGATGATACATCTCTCCCTGGATACACTCGATATACTCATAAGACATTATCCAGTGTTAAAAATGGAAGACTCTCAAGAAGTTTGAGCATAACGGATGCTCCAAAATGTTGGATGTTCTACCCTCTGCAGCTCTGTGGGGATGATATAAAAACATCTCTTTTCAGCAGTGCTTATGTACATGTGAAGATGACTCTGTGGAAGCCCAAAGCCATATGCTTCTTAGTTGCTCTCTAGGGAATCAAGAAAGATATATATTTATCCCATTTTAAAGAACTACGTGGAGAGCACAGTGTCTATCTGTCACTGCTTCTGTCTGAACCCAGGATCCTGACATATCTTGCCAGATTGCCCAAAATTTTGCTACCATTTGTTGCATCCATATAGTTGAAGTTTAACACAAATTTTGGTAATTGCCATTGCTGTTTGTACTCCAGCTGCTGTAACGATGTATTTTATGCCATTTTATTCCAATTTTTAAAGTGTTATTAATAATTACAGGTCTATGTATTTGATTGCTGTGTTTTCTGGCCTGTGGGCCATAATAAATGTTTGTTTGTTCATGTCAAAGCCACAGCTTCTATCAGAACTTCTTGCCATCTGATATAGTGGAGAAAGTCCCCTAGGGTTCTTCCACTCTATTATTTCAACCTGGCTCCCACTGAGTTCACAACAAAGTCAAAGAAAAACTGCTTGTCTCAGGATGAGTTCTTTGCACAGGTAGTTTATTTACTTTGAAGCAAAAATAAATATAAGAACCACTATTAATATTACAAATAAAAAGGATGTGCATTTTATTTCTCGCCCCCCAATAGAATCTTAACAAACTCATTTTGGTTTTCTTGCAAGAAAAAGCATTCCTTTTCAGGCATTCATCAGAGTAATAAACTAATCGATATTAATTTGTTTTGTAATTATTAATATTAATTACCCAATTTGTTCGCTAATGGGGTGAGAACATAGAGAAAGCAATTTCAAAACTGTCTTGCTGAATGTTCAGTTTCATTTTTGCAGCATGTTGTTTCCATTGGTTGGAGAGGCTCTGGCTATAAGAGAAAGTTGATCCTAAGAGTTTTCAAGAAGAAATATTAAGGAAATACTTTCTAAATCTGACTTGGGAAGGAGAAATTGTACTCCTCACTATGCCATATTTAATTCATTTGAAAGACAGAAGAACGATTGGTGCTATTAGTTTTTTTAAAAAGCCCTGTATTTTAGTTGCCTTTTTGAAATTATTTTTGCCACTATTAGTAATAGTATGTATGAAAATGAAATTTCAGTGAACTTTGGCGCCTCCCCTCTCAGTGTGGTTGGGTTCTTTTTAAAGGTTTTTAAAAGGTTCAATTGTTTTATTATTGTTTTACTGTAAGCTGCCAAGAGTCGTTTGAGTTCAGTGGCAATATAAATTTAACTAACTGATAAATAAATAAATAAAAAAATAAATGGGCAGGTACAGTGAGCTGGGTCAATTTGTATTGAAAAATGGCTGGGATGTTGATGTTAAATGCTGAGCTGAAGTCCACAAAAAGGGTTTGTGCATAGGATTGCAGGTTACATTGCAGTGACATATTGACAGCATCATCTGCTGGCCTGTTGTCTGATAGGCAAACTGCAAAGGGTCCAACAGTGGATCAGATGGGCTATCAGCAGTCTCTTAAATGTCTTCCTGACTACAGATGTTAAACCGAGATGTCTGTAGTCCTTCTGTCCACTGATGGAAGTTTCTTTGGGACTGGTATGATGAGAGAATATTTAAAGTAAGAAGGAACATAGTACAACTCCAGTGATTTATTGAAAATCTGTATGAAGGTAGTGGCCAATTGTGCAGAACAGGTCTTCAGCCAGGAAGGGGGTCACACTGTCTAGGCTAGGTGCCTCCCTTGTTTTTGTTTTTGAAGGAGACTTCATACATCTTTTTCTAGAATCTCCAGAAGTGGGGGCCTTGGAGAAGGTAAGGGCCCAGGAGAAGAGGACAGCCCGGAAGAAGGAATGGACGTGGCTGTAGAGGAAATATCTGCTGTTATTATGACTGAGATAGGTTGTTAGCAGTAGGTTGTTAGTAGTGGTTGTTTCTCAAGCCTGCAATATAGAACACATTAAGGTCCTCTACTAATTGATGGCTTTCCTTAACAGATGGTGATGGACTTCTATAGCCAGCAATGTTCTGTAGACTTCTCCACACAGAAGCAGAATGATTTGCTGAAATGATTGATTTTTCAGCTTTTCAGAGTAGTTTGTTTTTGTTATTCTGATATCTTTGGTCAGAGTATTTATGGCCTGGTTATATAGGATCCTATCTCCATTTCTGTAGGCTACTTCTTTGTCATGATGAAGCTGCTTGAGTTTTGCTTATTGGTGTTGTATGAGGTTTTGGTAGAAACACACATGTCTTCACAAAAAGTGATATATGATGGAGTATCACCGAGTTCATCCAAGTCTGCTGAAGCAGATTCAAAGACAAACCAGTCTGTGCATTCAAAGCAGGCCTGCAGCTTTAATTTTGCCTCTTCAGATCATCTCTTCACTGCTCTAACCATGGCTTTGCAGTTTTAAATTTCTGCCTGTAGGTGGGGATGAGGAGTACCATACAGTGGTCTAAGTGCCCAACAGATGCACGGGGGCATCTATGGCTTAGAAGAGATCAAGAATCTAGGTCTTCCCACACCTAGCCCAACACCTTAATCATAATCTTAACCCATCTGTTACACTGAGCCTTTGGAAAGCTTTGATGGGTTAGTCAATCGAACAGTGATTCATTTGAGTCACCTAGAGAAAACATTGTGAATGAAGTGTCAACAGGAATTCAGGATAAAGAGTGAGGGGGCACTGCTGTTGCCCTTTTACAATGAGTACTTGATTACTCACCCTAATGGTAGGACCATATTTATTACTGTATGGCCACTTAATGAGATTCATCATTGAAAAGTGATTCAAGGCTTGGTGTATGTACATATGTAAACTAAGCTTTGCATTTTAATATAAACAACACCACACTAGTTCTATGACCTTGGGAAAGATCTGGTTAAAAAAAACTTTTCAGGAAGATGTGCTTTGCATTTTAATATCTTGGAATATTCTTTTCAGACAGGAGGAGGCAATATTTATCTTCCTTCACTTTGTAGCTTTGAGTATGTTTCCTTGAGATGTTTCCCTTTGACATCATATACTAACTGAATAAGCTTTGTGTATTTAAGTTTCCTTTACTGCAACCTCCATAGCTTTGTCCCAGGGAGAAGCATAATAATGTTCAGGTTCTTGGCTTTTGATTTTTAGTTTTGCTTGATCACAGTTCATGGTTTAATCTTTGTATCATTTATGAACTGTAACAAGGCAAGAGAAGAATTTATATCACAGAGTAAAAGGAGAGAGAAAAAAATCAAATAAGGAGAAAAATAATAATGCAGGATTCTCCAAGGACAGTAATGTAATTATAAATGTTTGTGCAATAGTTTTACACACACACACACAAACCCTCACCCTCAGGTTCATTTTGTCCCATTTTCTCATCAATTTCTAGTATGAAAACCCCTCTCATTTCCATGCACCTGTAACCGTTCTATAGAAAATGAACCCATACTTAGT
>JANHZU010006937.1:43926-54757 GCA_032468055.1 Acrochordus granulatus | reverse complement strand
CTGAATGCAATGCTTCTCGGGGTTGGCGGCTTTAAGAGGTGTTGACTTCAGCTCCCAGAATTCTCTGCTGCCTAGGGAATTCTGGGAGCTGAAGTCCACCCCTCTTAAAGTGCCCAGCGTCGAGCATCGCTGCTTTGGTGCGTTCACTGACTGCCTCCGCTCGATGGATAGTTTGACTTTCCCCGAGAGCCCCGCCTGGCCGGCCTGGACCCCAGCAGTCCTCGGCCGTGAAAGGCGTCGTGGGATCGAGAGATGGCGTGGCGGACAAAGACAACGGCAGCGTCTGCGAAAGCACCTGCCTCCCTCCAACCCACCTCGTCGTATTTCCGATTGATCAGGGCCAGCTTGAACTTGAACTCGGTGGGGTCGATGGTCAGGACGCGGGGACGGCACTCCCGGTCCAGGCAGTACACGTTGTTCCCCTTCACTCGCGTCACGTAGATGGGCAAATCCAACGTGCGGATGATCCCGTGGTCGCTAGGGAGGGGAGGAACGAGCTGGCGTGAGGAGGGAGGAACGGCCCCTGCTCCGGGGGGGAAATGAGTCACGTTCCCTGCAAGCGGCAGGGCACACAGGAGGACTCTCGAGAGCCGCTTCGCACGAAATCCATGACAGGCAGTCCTCAACCTACGACCACAATTCAGCCTGCCCGTTGCAGTTGTAAAACGGGTGGATCACACGACCAACCCAATTCTACAGACTTTTCTGCAGCAGTCGTTAAGCAAACACAGTGGCCGTAAAACAGACCCAGGAGTCGTTCTGAAGGAACGTTGTGGCTGCTCAGTGAACCAGTCGTTCACAATGACACGGTTTTGCCAAAAACCTGGAAACAACTTCCAGTTTTCGGCAAAGCCTTCATAAAATGCAGTCGTGTGACCGCAGGATGCTGCAAATGGTTGTAAAGGCGGCTCTGCTGCCAAGTGCCCCAAGCCCAGTCCTGTGACCAGGGGGCAGCGACTGACCGCCATAGCTTCGGAGCTGGGTCGTAACGCTCCTTCTTCAGGTCGGTTGTAACTCTGAGCCAGTCGTAAGTCAGACTACCTGTATTACATTTCTCAGCAGGACGTGCTGAGACATCGAGTAAGTTAGATTGCGAACTTCTTGAATCTTCTGGCTTGCACCAGTGTCCCAGCGTGCCACGGAGCGGGCAACCTCCTTGTGTCTCGAGTCTGAACTTGGCCCCAAAGGGGGCTGGCACAAATGCCAGGAGGACAGGGCTAAAATGTCTATCTTTGGGGAGACCTAGTGGCCAAGATGAAAAAAAACTAAAGCAGGGCAAGCGAGGCCTTAAACCTGGGGAAGATGCAGTCAACTCGCCGCTCCCAAACCTGGGAAAAACTGGTCTGGAAATTAGGCTGCCCACCCCTTGCACGGCTACACATCTTCTGTCCCTGTCTTACAACAGCATCCTCCAACACCCAAACTCCCCAGCCAGCGTGGCACTTGGAAGGAACCAAGTTGGAAAACGCTGCTTCGGGAGACCTGAGAGGAAGGCAGACTGGGGGCGGCGCTGGGCACTCTCTGCACAGGGCACTTACCCAGTGGTAACTGCATATTTGATGTGGTTGCTCGTGGTGTAAATGAAGACGCCGCTCTCATCCCAGGCCCCGCTCTTGACTCGGATGTTCTCATGGATGTTGCACAGCGACTCCAGCTTTCGGTTGCAGATCATGATCGCTGGGGGAGAAAACCCACAAGGAGGGGCCATTCCCAGAGCACATAATCAGAAGCCAAGCACTTGGCAGGGGGCTGCTGCCCCAATCCACCCCACCCTTCTGCACCTGTTGCCCCCCAGAGCTGTCAGCCAGCTCGGCTGAGACTTCCCTCGGGCTGACAGCCTGGCGGGGAAAGGAGCTTTCGAGCCCCTTACAGACTAGAGAATGGATGGGGTGGCTCCAGCCAAGCGGCTCATCCTAGGAATAATAACAGCTGCCTTTCTGTCGTTTTTAAAAGGGGGAAAGCAAAGCGAGGAGAAACGAGCAAAGCTCCAGTGAGGGGGATGGACGGGGGCGAGAGGGACAGAAGACAAAGCCACGAAAGGAGGCTCCTTGCGACTCTTTTGACAGATCCCCAGTCCAAAATGGTTGCCGGTCTGGCAACAAATCATTTGGAACGAGACGGTCAAAGGTACCCAGCAAGGGCAGCTCTGCTGGCGCCCCGACGCCCCCGCCAAGCCTTCAAGCGAAGCTGGGTGAAGAGGCGTGCGAAGCCTCCTCTTACCGTGCTTTGCCAGGAGAGCCACGTGGGACATGTCTGTGGACCAGATGACGTATTTCACCTTGGAGATCTTCACCGACGCCAGAGTCCTGCAAGGCCAGCGGAAGATGCTCTCAGCACAGGCGCGGCTCCTGTCCGCCTGCCTCGCCAGGGAAGCCAAGGACGCCTGTGTCCTCGCGGCTGTGAAGACCAGCTCGGGTCCCGGGGAACTGAATTCTCCTCCAGCGGAATGGCACGCAGTGCGAAACGGAGCCGAAACGGCAGCTCAACTCCTTTTTGCCCCTCTTAAGGGACGTGGCTGGAAGCTTTCGCCTCCCGCCCAGGAGACGTGGAAATGGGGGAGCCGGAATGCCTGCGCCTTCGCAAAAGGCGCAAAAGGCGACACCAACCAGCGGGAGTTCTCGCATCACAAGCTGGGTGGTGACGAACGGTTTGCCTTTCCGTGCTTTCGAACGACTCGGTGGCCAGCACAGGAAACTGTCGCTCCGCATGGACTGAGGAAGTCTCCCGCATGGGAGGCCAAACGTTTCCGATCCCATCTTTTGCGCACGTTTTGCACCTCCTGGACTAATTCTTCGTCTGTTCACCGAAAAGCCTTTTCTCCACCTCTTCCCACAGACCAAGCCCACCTCCCCGGGCACTGACGGAGCGCCCTGGCCGGACCTTTCCTTCAGAGACTCCCACGCCTGCTATCTTAAGGGCAGATGGCAGGTCTTCCTGCTTCCCCATCAAAGGCCAACCCACAGCTCGGGAACCCTGCTTGCAAGGCAAGATTTAGCAGCAACCTCCCTCTTTGGGCTTCAGGGTGGATCGCTGGCCTTCCAGTGTTTCCCAGCCTTGGCAACTTTAAGATGTGTGGACTTCAGCTCCCAGGATTCGGGGAGTTATCATCTTCGAGTTGCTCAGGCCAGGAAACAATCATCTGCCCCTGAAGCCCACCCCACCCTCAGACCAGTCGACTGCCAGGAGCTCCAGTCACATCCTGCCTGAAGGAAGGTCGCACCGTTTCTGCTGAACATCGAAGAGGGTGATGGAATCGGCGTCCCGCAGCAACAGATTCCCTGTGCCAGCGTAGAAAATCTCATCGCAGTTGGGGACCTGGATCTTCTTGGTGATTTCGTTCTTCAGGTTCTTAATGAGGATCTGCCAAGTTGCAGCGGAGGAGGAAGGCGGACGTGACCACGCCGTAGGAAAGAGGAGGGCCGGGCGAGAGGAAGAACGCTTTCACGCGCACAAGACTCAGCGAGTCAACCAGCCAGCCGGCTCGCGCTGGCCTCCTCCTCTGGATCGCACCCGAGCCCAGCAGCCCAGCGAGTCCCTCTGCACGCCAGCCTTCCCTCCCTTTGCTGCCGGTTCTCCTGCGTTCAAGCTGAGCTTTCCTCCTCAGCCTGTCCTGCAAGTCCCGACTCAGGTGGGAGGGCGCGATCCCCGGGGACTTCGGGCTTACCGAGTGCATCCGATCCAAGACGGCAAAGCGGTTCCGAGCGACCCACACGGCCGTCAGCCCTGAGGAACGTTTCCCTTCCGGAGCTGGAAGGAAGCAAGACGCAGGTGGTAGGCAGAGTCTGGCGCCCGCTCAGCTGTTGCCTCCACCCCCACTCAATGCCGTTTCGTTTCAGGCTGCATATAGGTAGTCCTCGAGTTATGACCGGAATCGAGCCGGCCTGTTATGGCTGTAAGCTGCAACGGTCGTAAAAGCGGGTTGTTTGTTTTGAACGGCACGCACCTAATTTTTCTTCAAAACCTCCAGGAGGCCAAGTGGAGATGGAGCGCGAACAGCAGGCTGAATATTTGTTCAGAAACTTATACGCTGTCGCTGCCTAACGTGTACGAGGCAACCCGAGGGGACGTGGATAATACAAAATAGAATGCGTGATGACAGCCCCCCACGCTCTTAGACTTGTTGGGCTCATTTCTATCCCAGCCCAAAACCTGGGCGAAGAGCTTCTGCTGGCAACCCCGTAGCTTTTTCCTCTTCTTCCAGGGCCTCGGCGGCAGATAAGGGGAACGCTGTGGACATAATCTATCCTAATTTCAGCAAGGCTTTTGAAAAGGTCCCGTGTGGCTTTCTCACTGACGAGCTTCTGGGAGGTGGACCAACAATCAGCTGGGTAACTGCGCTCGGAAAGTCAAAATACATGGTTCTAAGTCAGCGCTTGACCAAACCTGGCCGCTCTCATGAGACGTGTGCACTTCGAATCCGAGAATTCTCCAGCCTGAAGTCCACACATCTTAAAGCTGTCACGTTTGAAAAAACCTGCCCTACACCGAGGATCCTAAAAGGGGAAAGTTTCCCCTTTTCCTAGCCGAAGAGCCAGTGTTCGTCCGAAGACGCTTCCGTGGTCACGTGGCCGGCACGATGTGCGCCAAGGCGCGCGGAAGGCTGTTACCTTCCCACCAATTTAGGTGGTACCTATTTATCCACGTGCGTTTTGCATGCTTTCGAACTGCTCGGCTGGCAGTTCTGTTACACGGAGCTTCGGTCTCGGACTTGGGCTGAGGAGCCCAGCGTCTTCACCGCTCGCGCCGTCTGTTGAGCATCCCACATTTTTATTTGTGATTTGGATGGGGAGATGGACAGGCTGCTTAAGATCACATCGAGGAATGACCAAAAACTGGCAAAACTGGCCAACAGCAAAGAACACAACTGCATTACAGTTAGAATCTGCATCGGTGGGCCGAGAAAAACAAGGTGTCCCTCAAGGGAGACAAATCATCCGAGTCTTCTACGCGACCAGTCGCTTCCCTGGCTGAGACTCTGGGCCCCTTCAAACCGCCGGAGAGAGACCGTCAAAGCTGGCCTCTGCTCTCTTTCGTGCCCAGGGACTGAAGCCACAAACCGATTTACTTCCCGGGCCGAGGGGGCAGGGCTGGCAACCGCGCTCCTGGAATCTGGCGAACGCTCGTTCACGCGTGCACGGTCGCCGCAGGAGGGGGTGAGGCTCAAAGCACTCTCAAATCCAGTGCCAGACCCACAGTCTGCCGTGAGCAAGCCTAGCCCGCAAGAGAGCCATAAAAGAGCTCCGGCGCCTTCAGAGGGAGCAGGCAGGCAGGCGGCGGAAGCCTCGGGGGCCAAGGCAGCGAGCGACGGCTGTGGATGCTCCAAGTCGGGAAGGGGTGGCCACTTGCCGTGCCCTGGCGCAGCGCTCATGCGCTGACGTCAGAAGCAGGGCACCAGGTGGAACGGGAGCTCTGGGGAGGAGGCAGTCGCTCCCCCGGCCCATCCTGACTTGCAGCCCACGCAACTGTGGCCGGGACGCTGCCAACGGGGGGGGACGAGCTCTGGGCACTCGTACGGCCGCCTCCGAAGCACCCCGGCCCTGCTGCGAGGGATCCGCTGCTCCGCTCAGAAATCCGTCGAGGGAGCCAGCGGAGCGGCCTGTGGGGCGGGACGCACGCTTGCGAATAAGCGAGGGACGGAATAAGCATCGCCGGCTGTAAAAACCAGGGACGGGCATGAATCTTTCATCGCAGGCGGCTGCCAGTCTCATCCGGGCACCCCAGGACGCGGGCAGGAAGAGCTTCGGTGGGGAAACGGCGTGCCGCGCGCCAGGCTTACCGTCTGGGTTCTGGGAGTCGGCGTCCTTGGGAATGGTGTACAGGTCGTAGGTGCTGTTCTCCAGGTTACTCGGTCTCTGCGGAGAGAAAGCAGCAGCGCGGGGTGACCTCAGTCCAGCTCTCGGTGGCGGGGGGCGGCAGGCCAGGCGCTCCTGTGGCAGCCCTCCTATCTTCCCCGGTTCTGCACAGGCAGTCTCAACTCGTGATGGCTCGCCTAGCGACCACTCAGAGTTGCTACGGACCTCCCTTGGTGTACAAGCCAAAGTGCTGACGGCCAGAGCCCCTCCGCAGTCACCTGACCGCACTTCGGCCCTCGACAACCGCTTACTGCCATTTGCAGCGTGCTGCAGTCACGTGACCGGGTTTTGCCAAAAACAGGCGCTTACATCCCGGTATGGGCAAAGCCGGCTGACGGCGAACCGTTGGTTGCCTTAATGGCCACAGCGTCCGCTCAACCATCGCAGTGTTTGCTTCACGACTGCCGCAGAAAAGGTTCGCCCTAACTCAAGGACCATCTGCCGTGATTTCCTCAAGCAGGAAAGAAATCGCCTCGCTGGACTGGAGAAGAACAGCTGCGCTCCTTCTCAGAATGCGGGGGGCGTCTTGCGCCTCTGAACGGCCTGCCCCCCCGGTGGATGGGTGTTCCCCAAGCTCAGCAACGCCCAGAATCCCCGGCCAGGGGCTTCTCGCACCTGCCTGCGAGCGGCGGCACCCCTCCCGTCCTCCCGAGGGAACCGCGTCTCTGGCTTCTCCCACCTACCGTGCAGAGGAGCACCGCGTTCTCAGCAGGGTTGTAGGACATGCTGAACACGGGAAACTTGGAGCCACTGCGGAGGAGAGGGGAGGAAGGTCAGGAGCGGGCAGACCGGCGGGGCCCTGTCACCAGCGAGGCCCCAAGGGCCCGGGGCTGGGCAGACCCACCGGAGGCGCTTGGGACGACCCCGGATCAGCTCCGCTCCGCTCCACATGGCGTGGCTGGAAGGGGCCCGCCCCAGCCTCCCCCCCAGGAACCTGCACCTCGCCCCCAAAGGTTTGCCACTGCTCCTGCTGGCCGCCCCTGAGAGGAAGAAAGCCGAGGGGGCGGCCGAAACGCCCTTCAAGGGCGTCTCCTCCTGGCCACAAAGACGTGCTGGGAAGAATCAGGCAAGGCCCACAGCTAATTCAGACGTAGGGGACCCTCACCGGGGGGCCTACCATGGACCGTGACACCACGAAGGTTAGCCTGGTGCTCAAGCAACTGCTTACGACGACGTGGGAGCCTCCTGTTTTCGGTACCAGCTTTCAGCCGTGTCTGCTTGGCTCCCCCTGCCCACATCAGCGTCACAGCCATCGAACGCCACCCGCGCTGAGCAAATAGATTTAGATTTAGGAAGTGCTGCATGCACTGAAATGTTTCCTACACTTCCCCCACTTGAAAGCGGTTTTTCCTTGGGCTTTGTGGAAAATGTTTTTTAAACCGGATTATGCCATTTTAGAGCAGGGCATAGGAAGAATGACTGTCGTTGTAAACAGAGGCGTGGCGGCTGACTCGCTGTTCGGCAGCCCGAGTTCGAGATCCAAGCCCCGCGTCACGGGGTGAGTGGCCCAGCTCCTGCCAACCCAGCAGTTTGGAAGCGTGCAAATGCAAGGAGATAAATAGGTGCCGCCTCGTTCGGTGGGAAGCGTAACAGCGTTCTCTGCACTTCGGTGTGTAGTTGTGCCGGCCACATGACCACAGAAGCGTCTTCGGACAGGCTGGCTCCTTGGCTGGGAAATGGAGATGAACCATTTCGCCACCGGAGTCGGCCACGACTGGCAGGGGAATCCTTTCGTTTTCCCCTTATGAGAACAGAAGCTTGCGAGGCTGATTTTGCTAAATTTCCTCCCCCTCCTCTGGTCAATCAGGCTGTCCTCTGCTTGAGCTTCTTCTGATGGCTCTAGAGCAGTTTTTTCAATCTCAGCAACTTGAAGATGGGTGGACTTCAACTCCCAGAATCCCCCAGCTGGCAGCTGAAGTCTACCTTTCTTCAACTGGCCAAGGTTGAGAAACACTGACCGGAAAGAGAGAATTTCATCCCTCACATCCATAGGCAATGCACTTGGCAGGGTACCAAGGGCAAGTCCAGCTGTCTTCAGCCATCCACGCAGCCACCAGAGGGCGCCCTTCTGCAGTGGAGGATGGATCCAGGGAAATTTGCTTGTCATTAAGCAAGCAAGCTTCATTTGAACTTCACCTCCAGGACTGTGTGTGTCTGCTGAAGGCTAAACTTAACTCCTGGTTGGCTAGTTGACTGGGTCAACTGATAGCTTTTTGGTGTTCCTGAAATATTTACCCCTTGGCTGACTCAGTTAAGAGCGCTGTGTGTGTTTATTGATAAGCAGAGTGTTTTGCACAGAAGAATAAATCAAGACGCAGAATAAATACACCAGACAGTTTTGCAGTACCATTGCTGTCCCTTGTGCCCTCTGCACAGCAGGACTACAATTCCCATGGATTTTCTGATGTCAGTTTTTATTCTACGCAATAAAAACATTCCTGCTCCCATCAGTAATCTGCAGGTGTGCATAAAGTTCTTGAAATACAAAGACAATCCAATTATTTGCCCTCAATTCCTGTACATACTGTGTAACTACATTTGCACAACATGCTTAAGTGGGACAGTTAACATGTAGTGGCTGCATTCTCTCAATATGACTTAGTTTCAATGTGGCTGGCTGGGGAATTCTTGGAGTGGGGAGTCCACATACCTTAAAATTTCCAAGGCTGGACATGCCTGTTTCAGACCAAGTTTACAGAAAGAAGTTATGGGGTCTTTAACCAAGTCCCAAATTGCAGTCACACAACACACTTCACTGTTGTAACGGATGGCATCTGCATGACACATGCCAGCCCTGCTAAAAACCATCGTGAGGTTAACACCAACCAAGCTTAGCATCTTGACAGAATGCAGTCTCTGGGTCTTTAACCATCTTGGTTAAAGGTGTGGTGGGGATGCAGCCCTGCATTATCTAACAGGCTTAAAAAAGTTGGGCTGAGAGGGAAGATATAAATATTTGTATCAATCGAACACAGCACAATCAGGAAGCCCACGTTAATTAGGAAGAAGCAGAACTGTAGAAGCAAAATCTACAGCTGCTTTGATGCTGACTGCTCTCAGGCATCCCATGCTACATCTCTTTGTTTTCTAAACTTTGGGGTGATTAACTTCTATCTTTCATCCAGGACTCCAAGGCAGCATACAGAGCATTTCTTCCTCCCATTGTTCTCCCAACAACCCTGCAGGGTTGGTTGAATAGAGCAACAGGTTCAAAGTCATCCAGTTAGCTTCCATGATCAAGAGTGAACCTGGATCCCTGGTCCTAATCCTCCACTTTACTGGCTCACACATCTACGCTGGCTATTCTGGACTGACATGATGTTGCAAGTTGAAGAACTCTCAGCAACCAACTTTTCTACTTCGCCATTTCTGCTTTTGCTGGGCCAGCTGAGGTTCTGTGGCTGGCTTGGGAGGACCAGAGAAATCTTGGCCAAGGGATGCTATGGTCTGTTGCCAGGGCAACACGGAATCTAGAACCCCAGCATCTCAGGAGAGACAGATGTCACTGCAAGAGCATCTTCCAACGTACCTGTGAGGCTGGGCTGAGAGGGGGCAACCGTTAGCATGTGGCCAGCCACGTGGATGAAGACGTCATGAGACCTCTTGAAGATTTGGCTTGGAGTTGTAAGGCAGCAGACGGAGCAGCAGAGCTCTGGAGAGTAAGGCCCCGTGGCCAAGGATGAGAAACACTGGACTGACCTAGCCGCCATCTGTTTGTGGACCCTACAGGCAGCACCTGTCTCTTCTTGCATCTCCACCAATAACCAGGTCTACTGAGGTGGGATTGGAGGTTCCAGTTTACGAGTCAGCATCCAGCTTTTTCTCAGTCCCAAATCCAGATTTCTCACACACCCCATCTCTCCTCTTCTTCCTCCCCTTCAGCCCAGATGTGTTTGCGGAAGAATGAGTCGGATTCCCTACGAGCAAGAAGGCATGTGGAGCTTGAGCGGGAACTGCAGGAGGCCAGGGAGGAGAGCCATGGCCTGTGCCTGGATGCCGAGGAGGCAGCCGCCTTGCACGAGAACGAGGTTGCCGGTCTGCAAGAAGAGCTTTGCCAGCTGAAAGCAGAGCTGGACCGGGTGCTACGAGTCCGTGACGAGTACGGCATGGAGCGCACCGCCTTGCGCGCCAAGAGCTGCATGAACCAGAATCGGGCACTGGTGAAAGCAGTGTCAATGGTGAAGGAGGAACAGCTCTGCAACACGTCCCAGGAAGCAGCTCGCCTCCAAGGTACTCTCTCAGATCGGGGTCACTAGTCCTGGGCGCTCTTAAGTTCCTTTGGGGTGAAGAGAGGCCAGAGTGAGCATCGTCATGAGAACAACCACAACTTTTCTGCCTCGGGCAGGAGGAGTTTGACGAGAGGGCCTCCAAAGTCCCCTCCTGCCCCAGGATTCTATGAACTCTCCGCATTCTCAGTTGCTCTTTTTATATGCTGCCTTGACCATGTTTATAAAATAACTCAAGGTGGTAAACGTATCTCATACCTTCTTTCTCCTACTGGGGTAACATAATAACTTTTATTTATAATATAACAAGATGCGATAGGATGCAATATAAGGAAAATGTATCTGCTAACACTGAATTGATCTAACGCATTTATTGATTTATACCCCGCCTTTATTTGTCTATCAATAACTCCAGGCGGCGAACATACCCAGTACCCCTTCCTCCTCCTCCTATTTTCCTCACAACAACCCTGTGCAGTGGGCTGGGCTGAGAGAAAATGACTGGCCCAAAGTCACCCAGTTGGCTTTCATGCCTAAAATGGGACTAGAGCTTTCTGTCTCCTGGTTTCCAGCCGGGTGCCTCCCCACTAGGCCAGACTAGCTTAAATATTCATGGAATCCGAGGGCCGAAAGAGAACTTGGAGGTCTTCTAGGCAGGAGTCCTCATACCGTCCCGGACAGATGGTTGTCCAGCCTTTTCTTGAAAACCTCCAGTGATGGAGCACCCACAACTCTGGGAGGCAAGATTAAAAG
>JANHZU010006937.1:23196-33229 GCA_032468055.1 Acrochordus granulatus | reverse complement strand
GTGTGAGCTTGGGAAGACTCCGGGAGGCAGTGCAAGACAGGGGGGCCTGGCGTAATGCAGTCCATGGGGTCGCAAAGGGTTGGACACGACTGCGCGACTGAACAACATCAACAACACAATTTTATTGTTACAGAATCGGAAGCCGCCGCAGAAACAGCTCCAGAAATTGGATAAATAATTCTTTTATCTGATCTATTAAACGCATGTGCACAGAAGCACCGTTTTGCCGTTGGGGAAGTCAACCGAGGCAGCTGCCTTCTGACCACGAAACCCTCCCGGGCGTGAAAATCAGGCCTGCACCCCTGCCTGAGTGAGATTTCAGTGCTGCCTCCGTTCTTGCCCTGCAGCTGCCCTCCCGGAGCGCTTCTGTGGGCAAAGCGGGAGAATTTCAGCCGAATCACCCCGTGTTTCTTAACGGGGCCGCTTGAGGATGGGTGGACTTCAACTCCCAGAATTCCCCAGCTTGCTTTGCTCCCTGGGGAATTCTGGGCACGGCAGTCCAGGCGTCCTCAGGCGGCCCAGGTCGAGCAACATGGGAGAGATCTGAAGAGAACCACAACTTCTGCTTCCAGTGCACCGAGGGCGGATCCAGGCGCCTCGCGGGGCCCTGATCGGGACGCCCACAGCAGTTTTTCCAGCCAGCCGCCCCGTCAGCATCGATGTTCTCCGTGCTAAGAATGCTCAGGCCGACCCGCGGGCGCTCGGCCTACCTTTCACGCGGGCCGATTTGGTCTCGAACTTGGTGAGCATCTCCGCAGAGACGACCGCCGCCGCCGCCGCCTCCACGTCACCGCTGCCGGAATGGAGGCTGCTCCCACACTTCCGCTTCCGGCCAGGTACCAGACAGAAAGAGCGAGGGAGGGAAAGAGCGGCACAGGCCTGCGCCACCTAGCGGAGAGGAGGAAACCAAGCGTCCGCCCTCTCTTCTCGGGGAAGCCGGAAGCAACCGCCGCCCTGGACCATAGAGAAGCGCCGAGCCGGGCCGGAAGCGGAAGCGGAAGCGGAAGGCAAGATGTCGGCTTCTGAAGGGGAGCGGGAGGCGGCCCCTCGCAGCGGGCGGAGGATGGAGGGGGCGGCGGTGTGGCTGCTTCGCGGGACGGTCTTGTGTGCCCTGGCGCCGGGTGAGGCCGTGTGGCGCGGGGAGGGGTGGCCGGGCCTGGTGGGGCGGACCGTGGGCCCCGCGGAGCGAGGCGGTAGACTTGGGGCCTCTCGCGGGCCCGCGTCGTCCCCAAAGAGTTGCTCTCACGGTCTGGGTCTTCAGCTGGGGTCTGTGGAACAAGCCGGGATGGTCTGTGCTTTGGGCCAGTCCCTCTCTGCCAGCCCAGCCCACCTCACAGGGTGGTGGTCCTGGGCAAAGGGGGGGAGGAGGGAGGAGTGTTCGGTGTGTTCGCCGCCCCGAGTTGCTCATAAAGAAACAGAGGCGGGACAAAAATCCGAGTGACAGACAAATAATGGAGATAATGACGGAGGGAGGGAGGGAGAGGACGGACGGACGGACCACATCTCCCGAGGGCTTCGCATCAGGAGAAGCCACCTTCCATCCGGGCGGATGGGGTGTGGAAAGGTGAGGCTGGATTCGTGCTGTTTGGGATTGTGCAAGCTGGAATCCAGCCCCCCTCTGAAGGAGAGGGGCTGTTCAAGAATGTGGAAAATAAGTAGAATCAGTGAAACCTGTGAGGAGGGCACCAGTTGAAGTCAGCCGTAGGTGTTTGAGGGACAGCAAGATCTGTCGGGGACTGAGTGGATACTGCAGGATCAAGCCCACAGCGGGAGGCCTGGCTTTGGGCGGCATCTGCTTTGTGCCTGCCGCTTTCCTTACTGTCTTGATGTCCTGCCTTTATTTCTTCTACGAACACTTCAAGATGGTGAGCGTACCTCGTGCTCCTTCCTCCTCCTATTTTCCCCACAACACCAGCCCTGCAAAGGGGATTGAGCTGAGAGACGGGGACCTGCCCAAAGTCGCCCAAGGCGGGACTCGAACCCATCCTCTCCCACTTTCTTGCCTGGTGCCTTCACCGCGAGACCAAACTGGCTCTGACGCTGTATGTAATTGTTTTGCTGGTTGTGAATAGTGTTGCGGATGGAAATGAAGAGACGACTCCCGGGTTCATCCTGTGTCAACAAGGCTTCCCCCACCAGGATAGGCTTTAGATGTTTATTGTCCTGAGCTTTCAGATCCTCGTTAGAATCCATCCGCAGAGGAATAAAAAGCCCCAAATACACTCTCCTGAGAATCTCATGCAACTACCATTGCGAAGTAAAACCCAACGCTTCAGTTGTTGTAGCCATCACCTCACTTCCCCTTTCCTTTTTCACCGTGATCTTAAAGGTGTAGGGCCTTCATTCCCTCCAAAACGGGAGGGGGGAAGCAAGCCGTACTTACATAGATGTAAACTCAAGGGGGGGAGGGAAGGGAAGGGGGAGAGCTGGGGGTGAGACCAGGGCCAGCAGCATTGCCGTGTCTTAGACGTGGGGAATGAGGAAGTATGGCTAGATGTCGTGGCTCCCGAGGCTTGATAAGGTGGAAGGCTTACACATCTGTGAATTACTGTGAATTGATCTCCCAAGATTCGATAAATTCCCTTGCCACTTTGCACGGCCCAAAATGCTTGTTTTTATCAAGTGAACAAAATCTTCTAGCATATGAGCGGCCACTAAAGAATTAGGGTCCTTGCGGCAATCCATGCAACATGTGCAAAAAACAATGCTCATTTGGTCCTTCCAAGTGACACGGTCTTTAATGCGCATGATTTGGGTTCACAGAGTAGCCTGAAGATGGTGAGCCACCCCCACCCCATATTGCCGGAACAACTGCTTGGTTGCCCCCGAAATTCTGGACATATGAGGCACTGAGTGCCAACGTCTAACCTCTTTTCGCAACGGACTTTGTTGTCTTTGGCGTTGGCACTTCTTAATGAATGTGGGCAGATAATTGTTGTGAGAAATTGATGGTGTAAATACCACAGTTCGGCTTTGATGGTGCTGCAGTATGTTTTAACCACCCAAACAAAGTTGCAGTGCAGCTTTTCTTGTCAGATTGTGGGTGATTACTGTTGAAATTCAAGACCTGGGTCATGTTGGTACTTCCGTGGTGAACAGTGTCCTTTAGCAGTGCCTCTCTTCATTTCTTTTTTTGCTTTGGGGCTCTAAATTTGCTGTTGCATTTGGGAATGGTGTGCTAGTAATATGTGGACTTCACTGAGTTTATAAATTCATTTGTTTGAAACATTTTTATAGCTGCCCATATGACCCACTTTGGACAGCTCCCAGTCACAGGTTAAAACAACATACAAAAATATGAAAATTATAAAACCGGACATATTAAAAACAACAAAAAGTTAGTGCCAAATCACACTTCTGATGTGCATTTATCTAATCTTATAAATATGAGCTGATTTTACTTAGCATTCTTTTAATATGATTTTTATTATTGTATTTTATCCTTTTTTCCACTGGGGAAACTGATGATGGTTGATTATGATGATGGCATTGGAGGTGTTTTTAAAGATTCAGGAGGGTGGGTTCCTAGCCCCAGTGTCCTGGGGAAGCATCAGAAAATTGTTTCTCTCGGGAGAAAGATAAAGAGAAATCATTGAGCAAAAACCTTTAGCTTCGTAACAGACTGAAGTTTAGCTTTGTTTTTTTCCTTAGGAAGGAGATACCTTTAAAACTGCAAGTAGAATGTAAGGAATGAGGAAAGGCAGCCAGTGTTAGTCATAACTGGATAGGGAATGGAGGTCTTTGTGCTGGAGAAGACTCTTGTGAGTCCCTTGGGCTGCAAGGAGATCAAACCAGTCAGTCCTAAAGGAAATCCACCCTGACCGTTCACTGGAAGGACAAATACTGAAGCTGAAGCTCAAACACTATGGCCACCTAATGCAAAGAGGGGACTCATTAGAAAAGACTGTGATTCTGGGAAAGATGGAAGGCAAAAAGAGGAGCGGATGGCAGAGGATGAAATGGTGAGATAGCATCATCAATGCAGTGAACATGAAATTGAGCAAGCTCCAGGAGGCAGTGCAGGACAGGGAGCTTTGTGTGCTGCTGTCCATGGGGTGAAAAGAGTCAGACACAACTGAGTGATTGAACATTTGTGTTGTACTCAATTGTTTTGACATGTACATTTGATCATGGAGGAAATTCCAGGAAAGAAGTTATCCACTCTGGTTTAATTGTAGTTTTATGCTTCCAATTTGGACAAAATCTCAGAAATCTTTAATGGTTCAATTTGGAGATGTACGTTTGTGAAATAAGATTTCGTGACTTCTAATTGACCACAGGTTCTGCTTAATTGTTGAGTTAAAAGTTGAAGTCTTTCTTGTCCAAATGAGTGCAATTAATTATTTATGTTAATGTTTTTATTTACATGGCTATCCATGTTAGCCCATATCCCCCCAACCTGGAACTTTGCCTTCTACCCTTCCCACTGCTTCAAAATCTATGGTGAATCGATTGGAGGTTAGG
The DNA here is from genome assembly GCA_032468055.1 of Acrochordus granulatus. Taxonomy (NCBI): domain Eukaryota; kingdom Metazoa; phylum Chordata; class Lepidosauria; order Squamata; family Acrochordidae; genus Acrochordus; species Acrochordus granulatus. Next base: position 28,765 of record JANHZU010006937.1, on the reverse strand, counting down.
ACTAGGGCAAGGTAATTGGACTTTGTATCCAGTTGCTATAAATTCTGGGAGCTGAAATCCACCAAGCCTATATGAACATTTGATTGATCTGCTTTGCTTTGTCAGCACCAGAGCAGAACATTCTTTTTTTCTAGTTACTTTTTTCCCTAGAAGTCTTTCCCATTAAATCCATCACTTTTTATGCAGGTTCAGGCTGGTGTAACTCTGTAGAGAAGAAAATCTATGTCCCACTGAACAGAACAGCCTCCTGTGTCCGTCTTCTGAATGCTACCCATCAAATAGGCTGCCAATGTGAGTATTGTGTTGAAGGAATATTTCCTTGGGAAAGAAAGTGGGACAATGCCAGCTCATCCATGTCTGTTTGGTTATAAATAGGCCAGGTGTGAATAACAGGTAGCTCTAGATCTTTTGCTAATCCCCAGAGCCCTCTATATCATGCCATCAGAGTTCCACAGCAAAGAGAAAACATGTGACTGCAGGACATTTTGCTACTAATTCTGTTTTCTGTATGAATCAGAACCCAATAAAACCACTCCCAGAAATGCAATTGCCCCCAAAAAATATTGAGCTGCCTGAATAGAATTAAGGACAGTCTATGCTAGAACTAAGACAAAACTCTTTCAGTGAGGAATGGCCAAGAGATGTGACTGTGATGCACTGGAACAAACGATAACACATGTAGTCAGAGAACGTCCTCTTAGAAAATTTCAAAGCACTAGGGATGATCTCATGGCAGCCACTCCAGAAGCAATTAGATGACTAGCTTTTTTTGATATAGACCTATAGCAACTATCCTATTGTGATTCTATGGTGCCACATTATGGTGACTTTATCATGTTTTTATCTTAATATTTTACTCTATTTCAGGGTATTTATTTTGCATATTTTACATATATCTGTAGATGTGTTTGCACAAGCTTTATTAGAATGTATCAGTGATTGCAAGATCTCTGTAGATGCCATATGCTAAAAAATAAATCAGAGACCTCATTTGCTGGAAGTGGTCTCTTCCAATTATATGAGTCCTAAAGTAGGTGAATCTTACTACAGGTAGTCCTCAACTTATGACCACAATTGGGACTGGGATTTTGTTTGCTAAACAATGCAGTCATTAAGTGAGTTGTGTCACTGGACCCAATTTTATGACCATTTTTACAGCAATCTTTAGGTGAATTGTGCTGTCATTAAGCGAGTCCAGCTTCTCCAGTTGACTTGTTGCAAGCCAGTTGGGCAGATTGCAAATCGCATTGATATGATCCAGGACACTACAACCATCTTAAATGGAAGCCAGTTGTCAAGCACCCAAATGGAGATCATATGAATGCAGGGTGGTATGACGGCTGTAACTTTGAGGATGGGTTGTAAGTCACTTTTCTGAGGCCTTTGTTACTTGAAACTATTATTAAGTGAATGGTAATAAGTCAAGAACTACTCTCTTTTCCCCCTTGAAAAGCTGAATCTGACAACCCCGCCTTACCCCTCCCCCCGTCACTCACTCACTCAATAGAAATGCCCTCCCCAAATTGGAAGAAAGTTGTCCCTTCTTGTACTAAGTCATAATAATTTGTTTGTTGAAGCTTAGCATGATAGATCCAATGTTTGTTGAAGCTTAGCATGATGGATCTCAGGGGGGATGCTTGGTCAACGGGTTGCTCTCTGCTGCTTGGTGGGGGATGCAGTGCTGTTCCTTTGATGTTCTCAGTCTGCCTTTTTCTCACAGCCTCTCTGAATGGAGATACCGGAGTAATTCACGTAGCAGAGAAGGAATCTGACCTGAAATGGGTGCTGTCTGATGGCCACCATCCCCCTTACATGGTACTGCTAGATGGGGAGCTTTTTACAGGGTAAGTGGGAATTTCCTGGTCCCCCAAAAAAAATTCCAGGAAGAATTTTCTTATTTTTCCTGAATCTACAGTTTTTCCAGAAAACATTTAATATGACAGTCTTCTGGTGTCCAGTGACCGGGTGCATAGTTTTATTTTAGCATCATGTATCCTGGACTGTTTTTGAGTCCATAGGTAGGTGGGGAGGAAATGGCCCCAGGAGACACTTGCTAGGTGTAAAGAAAAACATTGGTTCATCTTGGCACCTGCTGTTTTGGTTTAATAACTTCTGTTTGTGTTTTCCAAGCAGAAGCAAGCCAGAATAAATAAAATATGAATAGAGTTCCTCTTGGTTTCTTTGCAGTGCTCTATCACAGTTTTGTGCAAATGCTGGCCATTAATCTATAATTGCTGTGGTTGAATATTTGAATTCAGCTGCTGCTCTTTTGTGATGCAAAATCCAGATATAGGTAGTCCTTGACTTACATCTCCTATTGGGATCAGAATTTCCATTGCTAAACAAGGCAGTTGTTAAGTGAGCCGCACCTGATTTTACAAGCTTTTTTGCCATTGTTGTTAAGCCAGTCATTGCAGTAGTTAAGTGAAGCATGTGATTGTTAAGCAAATCCAGCTTCCCCCATTAACTTTGCTTGTCAGAATCCAGTTTGGAAGGTTTGAAATGGTGATCAATGACCCCAGGATGCTGCAACTATCATAAATATGTGCCAGTTACCAAGTGCCCAGATTTTGATCATGTGAGTGTGAGGATAGTACAGTGGTTGTAAGTGCAAGGACTGTTCATAAGTCACTTTTTTCAGTGCCATTGTGACAACAAACAGTTGATACACTGTTACAGCGGTTTTAAGTCAAAGAATACCTGTATGCACAGTTTGTCTCTGAAAATGCTTCTGGGCAAAAGAAAATAATGCCTCTCTGGGGAAACACTAGGAAACCTCTGATTTATTCCAAGTCTATGGAAAATGGGACTATTTTTTGCCTGTCTTCATCCTGACATATATTGTCTCTCCTTTGTGCTATCATAACAGATAAAGACATTGTAATATTTTTCATGTTGTGATTTTTTTTTGGTAGAAGAGTGATGGAGAAGCTGAAAGGCAGCACTCGGATCGCAGGGCTGGCAGTGGCCATCTCCAAGACCAGGCCATCAGAAGGTTTTTCTCCTGGTTTGCAGTGTCCCAATGATGGCTATGGTAAGGATGGAGGATTGGTCTCTCTGGGGCTGTCCAACTCCTAACCTTGGTAGCTTCTATGCTGGCTTATTTCAGATCAAACTCAACAAGAGATAGAGCATTTACAGTTCCTTAAGAGAGATTGTTATCTTCCTGATCATCATCTTGCAGAAATTTGGGTTGAAAAAGAGCTGCTTCCTGAGCTCAGCTGTTATTAGAAGAAAATCCTTTTCAGGCACAAGCGATCAGATCCATACTTGCAGAGCTCAACCTAACTACTTTATTGAAATTCTGGCTATAATATAGGAATCCTCCAAGACTGCTTGCATTCCCTTAGGAACATATTACTAAGTTCCATAGGACTTGAGCGGGGGTTCAGTCCTGGCTCTCTTGTGGCAGGCCAACTTCCTGCTTAATTCCTCTTCCGTGCCTGGCTGGGCCTTTTCCAAAATCTTCAGTTGTGGAATTGCTAAGAGATATCAAACACTTGGAATTTCTTCTGCTGAAACAAATGGGCAAACAAGTTACCCTGTGTAATTGGAAAGGCTGTTTGTGCCTACAGTTGACTGTAATGTGGAGGTTTCAGATCCTGGATGATACTTAGGGATGTGTGAGCAATTCCCATGCGTGGAAAAGCAGACAGCTGGAAATGTGACCCTGGAAAAGAGACAGATAATCAGAGAGTTGTTTTTTCTCTGCTTTGAAAGGACCCCAGTATAGGAGCACAATCAGTGCCATTCTTTATGATGCATGATGTTAGTATCTCAAGTAGGAATAGAATCACTCTAATTTAGAGGAATGTACAGGCACCACATTAAAGTCGTCATAGTACTGTATGATTTGTAATAGTTCCTTCCTTCCTCTGCCTCTTTTCCAGTTTTTCGTTTCCAATTCTACTTTGGCTCATTCCTTTTTTTTGCAGTCCCAACTTTAATTCATTTTTTGGCCCTCCCCATGACTTTGACTTGTTTTCACAGTAAAACATGGACAACATTTTTAGCAACCTTTATAATTCAGTGCCAAATTTGGATTTCCAGGTTCCATCATCACATGTATCTCTTTACTCTTGAATGTAGCTTTTCAAGCAACTGTAATTCACAGATTCCTCGTTTCATTTGTCTTTTTCCTTCAGGAGTCTACAGCAGCAGCTACGGCCCTGAATATGCCCACTGCAGTCTCACCAAGTGGAATTATCTCGGAAATAGCCTCTCTTACCTGGACTTTGGCTTTCCCATCTTCCTTCTTCAAGATGAAAATGAAACTGAGGTTATTAAGCAGGTATTATACTTTATGGAAACTCTTGTTGTCCCTAAAACTGGGTCATTAGCTTGGTGTCGAAGCCAAATTCCAGTAGGAATGACTGGTTTGATCTCCTTGCAGTCCAAGGGACTCTCAAGAGTCTTCTCTAGCACCACAATTTGAAGGCCTCAATTCTTCAGCATTCAGCTTTCCTTATAGTCCAACTCTCATAGCCATTCATTACTACTGGGAAAACCATAACTGTGACTATACAGACCCTTGTCAGCAAGGTGATGCTTTTTAATGTGGCCATAGCTTTCTTCCCAAGGAGCAAGCGTCTTTTCATTTCATGGCTGCAGTCACCATCTGCAGTGATCTTGGAGCCCGAGAAGGTAAAATCCACTACCACTTCCATTTCTTCCCCTTCTATTTGCCAGGAAGTGATGGGACCATCACTTAGTTTTTTTAATGTTTAGCTTCAAGCCAGCTTTTTCACCCTCATCAATAGGCTCTTTAGTTCCTCTTCACTTTCTGTCATTAGAGTGATATCGTCTGCATATCTGAGATTGTTGATATTTCTCCTGGCAATCTTAATTTCAGCTTATGATTCACCCAGCCCAGCATTTTGCATGATGCGCTCTGCATATAAGTTGAATAAGCAGGATGACAATATACAGCCTTGTCGTTCTCCTTTCCCAATTTTGAACCAATCTGTTGTTCCATGTCTGGTTCTAATTGTTACTTCTTGACTATCATACAAGTTTCTTTGGAGACAGGAAAGGTGGTCTGGTCCTCCCATCTCTTTAATAATTTGCCACAATTTGTTGTGATCCACACAATCAAAAGCGTTAATGTTGTCAATGAATCAGAAGTAGATGTTTTTCTGGAACTTCCTTGCTTTCTCCATGATCCAGCGAATGTTGGCAATTTGACCTCTAGTTCCTCTATCTCTTCAAAATCTAGCTCGTACTTCTGGTAGTTCTCAGTTCACATACAGCTGAAGCCTACTTGTAGTATTTTGAGCATAGCCTTTCTAGCATGTGAAATGAGTACAGTTGTATGGTAGTTTGAACAATCTTTGGCATTGCCCTTCTTTGGGATTAGAACATAAACTAACTTTCTTCAATCCTGTGGCCACTGCTGGGTTTTCTAAATTCAAATTTCAGTTATTCAAATAATTCAAATTTCAAGGCATCATCATTTAGGATTTTAAATAGTTTATCTGGAATACCATTACCTCCACTAGATTTGTGGTTATTAAAGTTTCCTAAGGACCACTTCACTTCACACTCCAGAATGTCTGGCTCTATGCTAGCA